>CM047515.1:7291695-7339195 GCA_026122265.1 Ammodytes dubius | reverse complement strand
GGTATTCCCAGGCGGTCTCCCATCCAAGTACTAACCAGGCCCGACCCTGCTTGGCTTCCGAGATCGGACGAGATCGGTCACGTTCAGGGTGGTGTGGCCGTAAGCAAAGGCAGAGTGAGCAAGTGGGCCTTTTATAGCTGTGTTGTGCCTACACAGAGTGTCTCATTTGAAATGTTGTAATGGGTTAATGCTGATGCCATAGGGCATTCCAAGAGACAAAGTCTAACGCATGTTTACATAAGTTTCTCTGTAGAGTACACCATCCCAGACCCCTGTGGAGGTCATAAACTCATTTAAGATGGGATAGTCCCTTTTAAAAGGTTGGTTAATCCAACCAGACCTTTGGGGACTGAGTCTCTGCAAGTTCCACAGGATGAAGCTCTATCTGGAAGCTACCATAAAGTTCAAACCAGACATGGCAGGGCCCAGGCACCCTGCTGTGTTTACCTTATCTCAACTCTGAGACACAAGCTTCAAAGCTGTCTTTTTCTAAGGAAGGAAAAGCATCTTATTGGCTGGTTTGAATGTAAACACTGCTTGCTGATTAGACAACTAACTTCTGATTGGATGAGAATGCATTTGGGCTGTTTTAATACAGAATGCAATACTCTCATCTTTGCCATTCGCCATCGGCTTCCAGCCGTGATAGAAGGTACGAAATGCTTATACCTGAGGCCTAGGAATATAAGCAACCTCAACCCAGTCTTTATTCTCGCTGGACGAGTTCATGGACTGCTTGAAACATCTTCTTCTGTTTTCCCGGATTCGAGAGAGTTTCCTACAGAAAACCTCTTCACCAGAGCTGAAGTAGCCACCTCAAGCTCTCCTCAAAACAGGACCCCCACATGCGCAAAGCCGCAGGATCCCTTCATCAAGACGCCTGCACGGACCGGAGCCAGCCAGCGGACCCGCCGAGAAGTGAAGCCGCCTATCACTTATCATCTGGGCCGTTCCTACGCTGCCCCAGACGCAGCGCCAGCAGAGAGCAAGGCCCGACGCAGAGGGAGTTCTCCGCTTCCTCCTCTCCTCCTTGCCTACGCTGCCCATCGGACCGCAGACAGCCCGCTATTGCCAAGAAGAGCTGCTGATCCCCTGCTTTCCTTCCCTTGGCATGGTGAGGCACGCTGCCCTTATCAGCTGAGCTGTTTCCACACCACTGTCTTCCACAAGACGCGCTCCATCAGCGCACAAGGCCCGGCGAGCAGCCTTTTTCTTCATCTTCTCCAGCTGCCTTCCACAAATCATCGCTGGACCAAGCGATTCACGTGAGGCTATTGTCTGGGCTAAGATAGTTATTTTATGTTGTTCATTAACTTGAAGTAAACGTAAGAGCTGACGAGCTCACTATTTCCTGATTTAAAGTAATTCTGACTCACTTGTGTTTTACACAAGTGTTTTTCGCTCACATTGTTTTTCTCCCGTTAACCGGGAATGCATTAATGTGTTTTTGTTGCTGTTACTCTTAAAGCCAGTGAGCTATTTCCTCTTTATCAATTCAACTCAGTGTACGTAAATGCGCATTTGCATCCACTGTGTGATTGGAGGAAACAGTTCACTACGCGCTGGAGCTGCGGCTACTAGTGATGTTACGTCCGACACGGAAGCCCCGAAGCCTGTGTCGAGCAAAGGGGGGCGTGTCCACATGAAGCCTGTCTCGAGGCCTGTATCGTTTGTCACAGCACCACGTGACTAAACACAAACGAGGCCCCGTTTGACAAACGGGGCTTCGTTTGTGTTTAGTCACGTGACTGCCTCGTGAAGTGATCCGATTCGTTTAAACAGCCCCAACACAGTCGAGAAAATCTTGTTCCTAAATAAAAATCATTGAAAACACCTCCCCATCCCCCAGCCAACTTCCCCAATCCCAGTTATAACCCAGTCACACAAGCACTTCATATGGTTATTTATCCATAAAAAAATACCACTCATCCAACAACGTATATACACCACTCATCCAACACTCTATATATGTATTATGTTATAATATACTATTATTATATTATATGTGTCAATATATCACAAATGACCAATTTATATTTGTATATAGGGCCTACAATCATTAGCCTATTACTCTATCAAGATACCAGGATCAGGATAGATTAGGTTTATCATCTGGCTTTAAAATACCTCTAATGGAGATTTTTACACACTGGAAAAATAACAGAGAGCCACTACTGTAACATACCAGCAGATGTCAGTATTCCTAAATGAGCTGTTAAATGGGGCTTTGTCGATCAGGCCTTTTGGTGAAGCATTTGGCCCGAAAGATTCGATCAATTCACGGGGCCTCATCTCACCATCACTAGCGGCTACTGTCTTTTGTTTCCTCTCCTTCTCATTTCTAACTACGTACATCACACACACACACACACTGACACTCGTGATTTTCCCCTCAAGTATTCTTCATGAATTCATGAGTGTTGAGTTTCTGTAATTTTAAAGTTAAGATTGCGTGAAGACAAACCCAAAGTCTCCCAGCATCATCCTTTATAATTCTTATGTGTTTGATTGAAGCAGTAGGTTACATACATGCTTTGCATGCTACTTCCCCCTACTGATTAAAGGTAGAATATTCAACTTTTAGAAGTTGTCCACATTGCTATTAGCAATTGATCTACCCGTGGATTAAAAGCCACCTCAAACTCTCGCGTGATGTCAAACTCTCGCGTTTGCCATCTAAATTCGTCTAAATTCTAAAGTGACTTTCCTCTGTCTCACACACACACACACACACACACACACACACACACACACACACACACACACACACACACACACACACACACACACACTACATATGTGCACACACCCGCACATAAATAGAAATACATGTAAGGCTTTGGGGGGGAGTTAGGGACACAGGTGCGGACCAAGGGGTTTCTAAAAGTTATCCCCGGAGGGATAACCACTAAATCGCAACGCGACACTGGGAGGGGGCAGAAAACAAAAAGCACAAAGTTGTGCAGGGCCACACAGGCTACCTTTTAATAACAAAACTAAAGTGAGAACCAAACCACTGCTGCCAAGCAGCTGAACGAAAGACCAAAACTTGAACAATTATTTTTACTAACTCAGAGGGCACTCAGAGTAAACCTCTCACCATCGCATAGAGCAAACAATGAGCAGCACAGAGCAGTGGGGTCTCAGGGCAGATATAGCCTCTTCACACCTGGGCTCAATCAGCCAATCAGTGCACACACACCTGATTGCAGTGAGTGAATCAGTCACCATTCTCACGGAGGCGAAACACTCCGTTTCCTCACAATACATGGGTTTATAATCTAAACTGTTCTTATTATTGATTGTGCTATGTCTGCTTTCTTAAATTAGATTAGTTCATGGTTATTGACTTATTTGTATCGTTTTAATCAACTTGCCTAAGTAAATAAACCCTTACATTTTGATTTTAAGAAGCAGTGTCTGTGATATTTGTGTCTTGTATTTCACTAATGGCTGGTAAATAAGGTTTATGCTCGAATATTCACTCCTTCATTATCTTAAATGTACATTGTAACCAACTTTGACATTTTCAAGATACATCCCTTTAACATTATGAGACTGTTTTTCTGATTTGATTCAAAGTTCCCTTTTTCAAAGGGTGGTGCTCCGTAGGTATTAATAAGTAATTTGATTAGCTGGACTAATTAAATTGATCATTAATTAACAATTTTTCTTAATATTATAATTTCCTTGAAATTAATAATATTCTTGACTTTGACCAAATCTACCCCTTATGAATTCCCAACATTTGGTGCCCCGTGTGAGGCCTTCAGATACCAGCATTAGTGTGATATTAATGCACAATAATCCTGAAAAAAAAATTGAATTATTTTGAGAAATGTATTAATTTTTATTTTTTTCCAAATTACATTTGTTTTTAGGTTTGGAGTTATGCAATAGAGTTGATTTGAAATAGAATAATTGTATTAATTCCAAATTCAGTTTTTCAACTTTTCTACATTTATTGAATTCAATTCATTTGAAATAAAAAATATTTTAATGTTTTTTTCAAAGTTAATTTTGTTTTAAATTTCCAGATCTATTAAGGTAAATTGATTTGAAAAGGAGTATCTTTATTTTTGTCCAAATGTAATTCTTGTTCTCCAATAGATAAAGCATAGTTAATTGGGGAAAATGATTGTTTAGATGTTTTTCCAAATTTATTTTAATTTAAATTTTTCTGCCAAGCATATATACAGTTGTAGTTTGAGAATTGCCTCAGTGGATGCTAGTAGTCAGCAGGGATTATTTGAGATTGATTGAACTGAGACTGCTTTCAACACCTAACACTGAACTACTAACCAATTATACTTCACTATCCACCCTGACAAGGATTAGCTGTATGTATAAGGGAGTAGTTTAACATTTGAGCTTGTAAGCCACAGGGTGATGTCCTGTGCAATTTTTGTCAGTGTTTAAACAGATGCACCACTTTCAGTAGTAAAAGCTAAACGCTATACTCACAAGGTTAAGCTAGTCACCTGTCGAATGCTATATGGTCTAGATGCAGCCGCTTCCACTTACCAGTGCAGCTCGGCCAAACATGCCAAGCACGCCCATATCTGCCAAGCACGCCCATATCGGCCAAGCACGCCTACAGCTCGTGCGCATGCGTAACGCTACAGAACTAATTCAAGCCCGCAGCTCAGTCCCATTGTAGCTTACGTAGCGATGTTGTCGCTATATTTACCGACTTTTTAGTCGCTATATTTACCGACTTTTCAGACACCTCTGGCGACGTTTTCTTCACAAAAGCTCAAGTATCGCTCTTTACTCTAATCAACGATCAGCGGGTGCTTCCCCTGCCTCTCCTCCTTCCCAGAGCACTGACAAGCGGCAGAGTCCTCGCGCAGCAGTCCCTCCCAGCTGCGGACAGAGCAGGAGATATACACCTCTCTGCTCTAGTGTTCCTTTAGCATCCCTATTAGCAGTTGTAGTAGCCTACCCCTCTTTTAAAGTCTATGAGTAGTGCAATTCAAAATGTTATGCAGTGCTTATTGAAACTGTGAGCATGTATGATTACTGCTAGACTTAACATTATCACGTCGGTTTTCTATGCAATTGTCATGTGACTGTATAAAAAGTAAATAGCCTTCAGTCGCTAATAATATGATAAGAGACTGAAGTATTATTAAATTATAATAATGTTATATATAGGCTATATATTTATAAGTATTATTAATATTACATCTCACATGCTTTTCCATACTGATTGTATGTGATGCACTTTTTTTTGTAAAGTGTCTAAGTATCTTAAAAAAAAATATTATTTTGATGAACTGTTCTGCTTTTGTTGTTGTGTAGTCAGACACTTTCCCAGGTTATTAAAAGATGGACTTCAATGACAAAAATATTCAAATAGATTATTTACAGCCAAAACAATTATGAATATATTTTCTCAACAATGATATGAAAATGAGTTTTGTTTTAAAAATATGTTGAAACATTGCACTTTGTGGGAAATCATCAAATGCACATGGCATTATGTCCTCATCAGAGTATCTGCTTGCGTTCAGAGTCATTCATCTGAAAATCTTGAGTGGACATTTTCAAACAGCTCCAGCTCTTCCCTACATGCAATCATCACAATAAAAAAGTACTTTTTGGGTCGCCAAGGTTGTTGGCCGTATGTTCAGGGGGCTGCCTTTTATTTAATATTTCTTAGTTTAAAATAACACTTTTTTTCTGTCCCAGAGAGCCTGAGAATCCTATCAAATCAAAGATGTCACTGACCAAGTTAAGGCTCACACTTCCGCTCTTTTTCCACCCCAAAGGTTTACGGTTAATTGACACTGAAGCTTAACTTGTATGTTCATGTAAACAGACTAGTATTAATTTGTTTGTACCTTGACATGTTTCGACTACTTCCTGCAGTCTTTAACATCAGCTGACACAATGAGCGTCACAGCAACAGCTGACGCTTCTGAACAAGACAGCAGGAAGTAGTCGAAACATGTCAAGGTACAAACAAATGAATACTAGTCTGTTTATTTACATGAACATACAAGTTAATTTACCAAGTTAGACTAAATGAACCTTTTTGACACTAAAGCTTCTTTTAATTGGTCCATTTCCACAGCAGGCAAAGTGTAGCAAAAACAGACAAGAAGTTTTTGACACTGAATATGGCAGACCCATTGGTCAGTGACATCTTTGATTTGATATGAATTGCAGGCTCTCTGGGACAAAAAAAACCTTCGTTATCAGAAAATACACAATATATTAAATAAAGGCAGCCCCCAAACCTGCGGATAACCACCTTGGCAACCCAGCAAGTACTGTTTAATTGTGATTACTGCACGTATGGAAGAGCTGGAGCTTTTTGAAAAAGCCCACTAAATATGTTCAGATGTATAGCTCTGAGACTCGCTATGTGGAACAGAAGCAGAGTCTCTCATGAGGCTCATTGCAATCAAACAAATATAACTGCCCTTAATCCATTTCTTCTGACTGAAAGGTATTTTTCAAGAGGGTCATGGCCGACACACAGCAGTACAGTAAAACATACACATTAACACAAAACTAAAACTAAAAAGAATGATGTGCGAAAACACAGCATGTAGGCTGTGTATCAACATCAGATTTTTTCAGCGCTCAGACAGTACGGACAGGTAGCATATTGTGAGGAGATATTCATTGATTTTGACAAAATGTTGTACAAAGTTCATGTGCACCTAAAAATAGAGAAAAACAGTCACTTAATTACACTGATGTATTTGAGGGGACTGAGTCGCTAGTTTAGCCTTTAAGTCTACACAAATACAATGACATCTTGTTTATGTATTATAACGTATGTAACTACCAACAAAGCACCATTGAAGGACGTGCAGGTGTGACAACTTAATTTCTTTCGGCAGCTGATTTGGCTATGGAGACCCAGACCATTTTATTGATGCAAGGCTCCAAAATGTCATCAGGTGTTCGTAGCTTGCAAATCTATTCACAAAAGACACATCACATAAAAATCATGTTAGTCATTAATTAACATAGTCAAATAAATTATACATTTCCACTAAAATAATGTTAACAGTAACACCTAACCTGTTACCTCATATGCTGACCAGATGCCAGTCTAATTTAATATATACAAACAAACACATGTTAATCATTTTTATCATATACTAATTATCATTCAGATAAGACTTATAAAGAAGCTATTTGGTCTGTAACGTTAAGCTATTTTCTAACCAACAAAATCCTTTGAATAACACAAACATAACATTAGGTAACGAAGTAGGCGAATAAAACATTTGTATTGACTTACCTGATATAGAAGAGCAGGGGGTGTCTGTTTCAGTCCCAGCTAACTGTTGTAATCCATACTCTCGCTGGAGACGTAACTCCTGTACTATGAGCACTTAGTATTCATGTTTAATGTAGCGGATGCTGATTCTCTTGTTTTTAACTGTGCTATAATGTCCTGTTTTAAACATTTTGCTGGTGAAATGGTCTCAACATTGACGGCAGCAAGAGCAGCTAGCTGGCTAGCGCGATATTAACCAACAGAACGGAACAGGAAGAACGTCTCACAGCTTAGTGCAGAGCAACCATAGCAACAAGCTGTAGGCGTGCTTGGCCGATATGGGCGTGCTTGGCAGATATGGGCGTGCTTGGCATGTTTGGCCGAGCTGCACTGGTAAGTGGAAGCGGCTGCATCTAGACCCTTCTCGTCGAATGCCTGTTGTGTACATCTGAGCTTGTAAGCCGCAGGGGGAAGCCTGCGCAATATAGTCAGTGTTTTAACAAATTCGACACTTATCAAGTAGCAAGAGCTAAGTGTTATATCACATGGTGAACCGGACACCTGTGAATCCGGTTTGTTTTATTGAACTGCTGCGTCACCACGGTGATAAGGACCACGGTCACATTACAGGTTGAATTCTCACCTGCTCTTTCTGTCATTTTCGATAGATTGCATCACAGTAAGTGATAAGTCACTAGGGGCTGCCCTGCTAGGCCAGCAAAATGAGTAGCCAGAACCTATGTGAGCTTGGAGTGGAAGCTCCCATTGAGTCAGTCGACACAGCCCGTCAGGGGGTGGTCGCTGGTCTCATCCCCCTCTATTCTGAGGGATTTTGCCACCTAATTAGCTATGACGCTAGTACTTGTGAGGAGAAACTAGAAGAGCTAGTGGCCCATGTTAACCAGCCGTCTAGGTAGAGACCAAGCTCTGCCTGGGATGTGCTTGGTTGAATTCTTCTCCTCCACCAGCAGCTAACTAACATTATTCAGGCTGTGCAGCGAAGCAGTGCCAGTCTGTAAACAGAAGCCCTGGTCTTACCGGAGCTCTCCCATGCACATGAAGAACATGCCCAACTTCAGGTTTAACCAGTCACAGACATACTTGCTGTAAGTTCACACCACACCGCCTCCTCTCAAGCACCAGATCCTCCCCCGAGCACACTCTCAACCCCCCGGTCTGAAGAGAGCTCAGCTGATCTGGCTGAGATTGAGCAGCTGTGTTGTGAACTCAGAACCTCTTATCTTAAAATTGATCTGGCACTCTTAATAGAGCCCCGCTTGAAGAGAGCTCAGCTGATCTGTTTGAGATTAAAGATCTGTCTTTTAGCTCGGTGCCTCCAAGCTTGAAGAGTGCACCCTTCCGAGCGAGCAAGTCATTCCTGCTTGTTTATGTGACCAAACCTGGGGCAGTGCACCCTTTTCTAGCTGCCTGGACTCTGCTTTTCCTTTTGACGTGTCATCTTCCCCACCCCTTCAGGGGGTGGACACTTTCGAGCCCCATGTGGCTCAAATGGCTTCAAGGCCACTTTCATCTGCGAGCAGCACACGTCTTCTAGCTTGCAACACTTTGACTTGTCTTTTTCTTCACTGTAACAGATAAGAAATGACACTCATTGCCGTGGTAACCTGAGTGACTTCAAGCGGACATGGGCCCATGTCTACTTTGAAGAACCAGATCTGAGGCAACGTCAGTTAGAATCACTTGTAGGTGTCACAAAACACTTTGACCCTAATAAAGCAGATTCATATACTGACTCATCATGACTAGAACGGTTGTCTCATCCTTTTACCACTAAGGTACCCTTGGTAGCATGGGGAGGGGGGCCCACAGAGCCCTCTGTAAATCCCACAACCTACCTTCTGCTTCCTTTCTTGTTTTCGTGGTTGACCTTGTGCACCATGGAAACGCTTGTTGCAGATTCAAACCAGCAATGGTAGGAGGGGGTGTAACCACCCTCAACCCCATTGACTCTTGGCCAGGGAAGAGCTTGATGTGCCGCAGCACCTTCACAAAGGCTGCCAGAACATCGCTATCCCTCTGCACACCACGGCAGACTGAAATCTGCAACCTGAACATCACCTTTCAAACGGTGATTCTGCTATTCTAACTTTCCTATCAGTCTGGACACTTATGTATTGTGATTGCCTATGAGGCAGCCCAATACATAACACTTCTACAATCACCCGCGTAGCAACCTTTCTCACTTCCAGGAGAAGGGGGCGCAGCCTCCACTCGAAGATAGGGGGTACGCAGTTCAGTAGTATTACAGGAATACACCTTGCATGCTTTACAGACTCAGTTCAGTGGTAAAGGAAGATTTACTGATGTGTCAGTAGTTCAGGATTTAATGCATGACCTTATCAGAGATGTTAGCTTTACTCAAGTAACCACCAGAGCTGTGAAATAATTCCAGCCTACCCAGTCTCACTAGGTCTTCTCACAAAATCCTATAGCCTGCTGTAAACACTTTGTGCAACTTCTCAGTTACCACTGACATGTAGTCTTGGCAATGCTAAATGCAATTTCTAAATCTCTGAACCCTAAGAAGTGGGTCTCATCTACAGCCTACCGACTGGAGAAAGACAGAATAGTCTTATTGACTCAAGTTTTATTGAATGTTTAGTTTTAGGAAGGGAAAACACACATTCACACTAAAACACCACCACTCATCACCACAGTGATGCACACTTGATTGGCTAGCTTTAATCCTCAATTAAAGCAAGGTCAATAACCTCAACCACCCTTCTCTTCTTTTGGTTAGAGTGTTTCCTGTCTCTTTCCTTTCCCTTTTCTTTTGTATTTCAAATGTATGATTTTAAGGTTTAAGTCAGAATCAACAAACGGTTTAAGCAGTAATTGTGTTTGATGAATGTAACTAGCCAGCTAATTACAGTCAGCCCAGACAAAGAAGTCTTACTGTCTGCCCAGACACAATGCCTTTGAACTTTTAAAACCTGTTGAAATCTGAACTTTTTAACCTGTTGCTCTGGACTTTTACAGCATGAACTGTTCGGCCCTATGGTTGTCATGAAGACTGCATCTGACAACGCACCCTTCAGGACAACAGGGGGACTGTTGTGCCTACACAGAGTGTCTCATTTGAAATGTTGTAATGGGTTAATGCTGATGCCATAGGGCATTCCAAGAGACAAAGTCTAACGCATGTTTACATAAGTTTCTCTGTAGAGTACACCATCCCAGACCCCTGTGGAGGTCATAAACTCATTTAAGATGGGATAGTCCCTTTTAAAAGGTTGGTTAATCCAACCAGACCTTTGGGGACTGAGTCTCTGCAAGTTCCACAGGATGAAGCTCTATCTGGAAGCTACCATAAAGTTCAAACCAGACATGGCAGGGCCCAGGCACCCTGCTGTGTTTACCTTATCTCAACTCTGAGACACAAGCTTCAAAGCTGTCTTTTTCTAAGGAAGGAAAAGCATCTTATTGGCTGGTTTGAATGTAAACACTGCTTGCTGATTAGACAACTAACTTCTGATTGGATGAGAATGCATTTGGGCTGTTTTAATACAGAATGCAATACTCTCATCTTTGCCATTCGCCATCGGCTTCCAGCCGTGATAGAAGGTACGAAATGCTTATACCTGAGGCCTAGGAATATAAGCAACCTCAACCCAGTCTTTATTCTCGCTGGACGAGTTCATGGACTGCTTGAAACATCTTCTTCTGTTTTCCCGGATTCGAGAGAGTTTCCTACAGAAAACCTCTTCACCAGAGCTGAAGTAGCCACCTCAAGCTCTCCTCAAAACAGGACCCCCACATGCGCAAAGCGTGCGCAAAGCCGCAGGATCCCTTCATCAAGACGCCTGCACGGACCGGAGCCAGCCAGCAGACCCGCCGAGAAGTGAAGCCGCCTATCACTTATCATCTGGGCCGTTCCTACGCTGCCCCAGACGCAGCGCCAGCAGAGAGCAAGGCCCGACGCAGAGGGAGTTCTCCGCTTCCTCCTCTCCTCCTTGCCTACGCTGCCCATCGGACCGCAGACAGCCCGCTATTGCCAAGAAGAGCTGCTGATCCCCTGCTTTCCTTCCCTTGGCATGGTGAGGCACGCTGCCCTTATCAGCTGAGCTGTTTCCACACCACTGTCTTCCACAAGACGCGCTCCATCAGCGCACAAGGCCCGGCGAGCAGCCTTTTTCTTCATCTTCTCCAGCTGCCTTCCACAAATCATCGCTGGACCAAGCGATTCACGTGAGGCTATTGTCTGGGCTAAGATAGTTATTTTATGTTGTTCATTAACTTGAAGTAAACGTAAGAGCTGACGAGCTCACTATTTCCTGATTTAAAGTAATTCTGACTCACTTGTGTTTTACACAAGTGTTTTTCGCTCACATTGTTTTTCTCCCGTTAACCGGGAATGCATTAATGTGTTTTTGTTGCTGTTACTCTTAAAGCCAGTGAGCTATTTCCTCTTTATCAATTCAACTCAGTGTACGTAAATGCGCATTTGCATCCACTGTGTGATTGGAGGAAACAGTTCACTACGCGCTGGAGCTGCGGCTACTGTCTTTTGTTTCCTCTCCTTCTCATTTCTAACTACGTACATCACACACACACACACACTGACACTCGTGATTTTCCCCTCAAGTATTCTTCATGAATACATGAGTGTTGAGTTTCTGTAATTTTAAAGTTAAGATTGCGTGAAGACAAACCCAAAGTCTCCCAGCATCATCCTTTATAATTCTTATGTGTTTGATTGAAGCAGTAGGTTACATACATGCTTTGCATGCTACTTCCCCCTACTGATTAAAGGTAGAATATTCAACTTTTAGAAGTTGTCCACATTGCTATTAGCAATTGATCTACCCGTGGATTAAAAGCCACCTCAAACTCTCGCGTGATGTCAAACTCTCGCGTTTGCCATCTAAATTCTAAAGTGACTTTCCTCTGACACACACACACACACACACACACACACACACACACACACACACACACACACACACACAGAAATACATGTAAGGCTTTGGGGGGAGTTAGGGACACAGGTGCGGACCAAGGGGTTTCTAAAAGTTATCCCCGGAGGGATAACCACTAAATCGCAACGCGACACTGGGAGGGGGCAGAAAACAAAAAGCACAAAGTTGTGCAGGGCCACACAGGCTACCTTTTAATAACAAAACTAAAGTGAGAACCAAACCACTGCTGCCAAGCAGCTGAACGAAAGACCAAAACTTGAACAATTATTTTTACTAACTCAGAGGGCACTCAGAGTGAACCTCTCACCATCGCATAGAGCAAACAATGAGCAGCACAGAGCAGTGGGGTCTCAGGGCAGATATAGCCTCTTCACACCTGGGCTCAATCAGCCAATCAGTGCACACACACCTGATTGCAGTGAGTGAATCAGTCACCATTCTCACGGAGGCGAAACACTCTGTTTCCTCACAATACATGGGTTTATAATCTAAACTGTTCTTATTATTGATTGTGCTATGTCTGCTTTCTTAAATTAGATTAGTTCATGGTTATTGACTTATGTGTATCGTTTTAATCAACTTGCCTAAGTAAATAAACCCTTACATTTTGATTTTAAGAAGCAGTGTCTGTGATATTTGTGTCTTGTATTTCACTAATGGCTGGTAAATAAGGTTTATGCTCGAATATTCACTCCTTCATTATCTTAAATGTACATTGTAACCAACTTTGACATTTTCAAGATACATCCTTTTAACATTATGAGACTGTTTTTCTGATTTGATTCAAAGTTCCCTTTTTCAAAGGGTGGTGCTCCGTAGGTATTAATAAGTAATTTGATTAGCTGGACTAATTAAATTGATCATTAATTAACAATTTTTCTTAATATTATAATTTCCTTGAAATTAATAATATTCTTGACTTTGACCAAATCTACCCCTTATGAATTCCCAACAGCCTTTGATGTTTGATGTTTCTACCTCCTAATTGATCAAAATGAACGCTTTTTTCAACCTCGAAAAAGCTTACAGCACCTGGTATTCCCAGGCGGTCTCCCATCCAAGTACTAACCAGGCCCGACCCTGCTTGGCTTCCGAGATCGGGCACGTTCAGGGTGGTGTGGCCGTAAGCAAAGGCAGAGTGAGCAAGTGGGCCTTTTATAGCTGGCTGCTGTGAGCAGTATTGCCTTTGATGTTTGATGTTTCTACCTCCTAATTGATCAAAATTAACGCTTTTTTCAACCTCGAAAAAGCTTACAGCACCTGGTATTCCCAGGCGGTCTCCCATCCAAGTACTAACCAGGCCCGACCCTGCTTGGCTTCCGAGATCGGACGAGATCGGGCACGTTCAGGGTGGTGTGGCCGTAAGCAAAGGCAGAGTGAGCAAGTGGGCCTTTTATAGCTGGCTGCTATGAGCAGTATTGCCTTTGATGTTTGATGTTTCTACCTCCTAATTGATCAAAAGGAACGCTTTTTTCAACCTCGAAAAAGCTTACAGCACCTGGTATTCCCAGGCGGTCTCCCATCCAAGTACTAATCAGGCCCGACCCTGCTTGGCTTCCGAGATCGGACGAGATCGGGCACGTTCAGGGTGGTGTGGCCGTAAGCAAAGGCAGAGTGAGCAAGTGGGCCTTTTATAGCTGGCTGCTGTGAGCAGTATTGCCTTTGATGTTTGATGTTTCTACCTCCTAATTGATCAAAAGGAACGCTTTTTTCAACCTCGAAAAAGCTTACAGCACCTGGTATTCCCAGGCGGTCTCCCATCCAAGTACTAACCAGGCCCGACCCTGCTTGGCTTCCGAGATCGGACGAGATCGGGCACGTTCAGGGTGGTGTGGCCGTAAGCAAAGGCAGAGTGAGCAAGTGGGCCTTTTATAGCTGGCTGCTGTGAGCAGTATTGCCTTTGATGTTTGATGTTTCTACCTCCTAATTGATCAAAATTAACGCTTTTTTCAACCTCGAAAAAGCTTACAGCACCTGGTATTCCCAGGCGGTCTCCCATCCAAGTACTAACCAGGCCCGACCCTGCTTGGCTTCCGAGATCGGACGAGATCGGGCACGTTCAGGGTGGTGTGGCCGTAAGCAAAGGCAGAGTGAGCAAGTGGGCCTTTTATAGCTGGCTGCTGTGAGCAGTATTGCCTTTGATGTTTGATGTTTCTACCTCCTAATTGATCAAAATGAACGCTTTTTTCAACCTCGAAAAAGCTTACAGCACCTGGTATTCCCAGGCGGTCTCCCATCCAAGTACTAACCAGGCCCGACCCTGCTTGGCTTCCGAGATCGGGCACGTTCAGGGTGGTGTGGCCGTATGCAAAGGCAGAGTGAGCAAGTGGGCCTTTTATAGCTGGCTGCTGTGAGCAGTATTGCCTTTGATGTTTGATGTTTCTACCTCCTAATTGATCAAAATGAACGCTTTTTTCAACCTCGAAAAAGCTTACAGCACCTGGTATTCCCAGGCGGTCTCCCATCCAAGTACTAACCAGGCCCGACCCTGCTTGGCTTCCGAGATCGGACGAGATCGGGCACGTTCAGGGTGGTGTGGCCGTATGCAAAGGCAGAGTGAGCAAGTGGGCCTTTTATAGCTGGCTGCTGTGAGCAGTATTGCCTTTGATGTTTGATGTTTCTACCTCCTAATTGATCAAAATGAACGCTTTTTTCAACCTCGAAAAAGCTTACAGCACCTGGTATTCCTAGGCGGTCTCCCATCCAAGTACTAACCAGGCCCGACCCTGCTTGGCTTCCGAGATCGGACGAGATCGGGCACGTTCAGGGTGGTGTGGCCGTAAGCAAAGGCAGAGTGAGCAAGTGGGCCTTTTATAGCTGGCTGCTGTGAGCAGTATTGGGTAACACTTTAGTTCGATAGTCCACAGTTGACACTCAACAAGCCATCAGTTGATACGCAGTTGCATGTCAACAGTGAATGAGTTTACATATCTCAACAGATACGTAACATGAATTCAACTAACTGTAAGTTAACTATAAGTTGCACTATTAGTAGATGATTTGTTGACATTCAACAAAGCTTGTTCAACAGATAAAAAACAAGGATTCAACTAACTGTCAGTTAACTATCAGTTGCATTATTAGTAGATGTTTAGTTGATATTCAATAGTGATTAAGTTGATACATATTTAGAATGCATTCAACTGTCAGTTAACTATAAGTTGCATTTTTAGTAGATGTTGTTTTTTACACGTAACATGCATTCAACTAACTGTCAGTTAACTATCAGTTGCATTATTAGTAGATGGTTAGTTGATATTCAACAGTGAGTTAGTTGATACTCAACAAAGCTTATCAACAAATATGTAACATGCATTCAACTAAGTGTTAGTTAGCTATACGATAATTTTATTTTGTTAATCTATTTTTACAAAAACAGTCTGCAACAGACATTGTACTTTTTATTACATGTTCTTTACAAATATTCAACTATCAGTTGAGTGTCAACTTCTAGTAAGTTGACTATCAACTGCTGTTATTAACAATTCTCAACTTACGTTTCGTATGGATCAACTTTCCCCCACTCACAAGGAACACATCTAATGAATGAACATTCAACCCTCTGTTGATCATATATGTTCATTGTAAAATAAAGATGAGAATGTTTTATCAATCAATAGGCACCCTGTGTAGGTGACTACCTGTTTATTGTCATATGACTGTCGACAAACTATCAGTCAATATTCAACTTAGCATAAGTAGACAGGTCTTGGGACTGTCAAATTAAAGTGACAACAGTTTAGTGTCTACACACTATTAACAGAGGAAAACAGAGAAAATAGTTGACTATCAGTTGATTCTCAATAAACTATCAGTCGATGTTCAACTAAGCATTAGTAGAGAGGTCTTAGGACTGTCAAATTAAAGTGATAACAGTTTGGTGTCTGCAAACTATCTACAGAGGAAAACAGAGAAAATAGTTGACTATCAGTTGATTCTCAACAAACTATCAGTCGATGTTCAACTAAGCATTAGTAGAGAGGTCTTAGGACTGTCAAATTAAAGTGATAACAGTTTAGTGTCTGTAGACACTCTACAAACTAGTAACAGTACAAAATAGAGACAAGTTTTGCTCAACTGATCAGTAACACTGGATGACCGCAAAGTGAAATAAACAACACATAAGCAGCATATCAGATAAGAAAGCAACTTTATTATTATTAACAAAAAAAAATAATTAACAGTTTTGGTGCAAAGGAAGAGTTCAAAGAGTCAAACGAACCAACTATAAACAGTTTGAACAAATAAAAAAACGTTTCTTTTCAAAATAAATTAAAACACTCTACCCTCTCTCACTCTACCCTCTCTCCTCTGCCTATTTTGATCAATGTAAAGCTCTGCTTACTGATACGAACGCCTTATGTCCTTGACCAGCCTGCCAAGGACACCTTCTGAATTTTTCCTCGCTAACCAGTAGGTCCACTCAATAAAGCACAGCTGCTCTTTCAAGGCCTTCTCCGACCGATTCCCCCGCATTCTCCAAATTTCCTTTTTGTAGGTCTGCCACGCTCTCTCGAGGTTCTGGGTGTGGAGTCCTGTCTGAGGGTCAACATAATGTTGGCTGTGGTTCACCCTGACATGCCTGTAGCCCTCTGTGGCGAGACCGGCATACGCTCTCCACTCATCACTTACGATGAGACTGTGACGCTTCACATGCTTTTTTACTATAGGAACAAGGGTGTCCTTATTGCGTCTCTGCACGAGGCGAAGAATAGGACGCCTGTCAGACCGGTGGATTTCGAGCATCCCAAAGACCCATGTCCTTTTTCTCCTCCAGCTGTTCCCGAAGCGCCCTCTTCCGTACTGCCAAAACACAATATAAATGTTATAAAATAAATAATACCCTAAAGTCAAATATTTACATAATCAAGAAAACCACTCAATGGTATATTACAGCCAGTGACAAGTAGGATGGGTATGCTAATTTCCAAATGATATAAATAATGGCGTAATATAAAAACTTTAGTTTTTTAAGTTTGGAATGCATATTATTATTAGTATGTGTTGTTGCATGTCAACAGTGAATGAGTTGATAACTCTTTCAACTAATAAGTACCATGCATTGAACTAGCTGACAGTTACCTAGAAGTTGCATTATTACCTTGATATGATATAGCCTACGGTCTAGCCTGTTTAAAGAAAGAAGACTGTATGTCATCCTTCTCATAATTTTTGAGTTTATGCCTCTTTTCTTCCTATTTCTTATTTCAGCTTGTTCTACCTGAAAAAACTATAATGTAGCCCATGTTTTTTTAAGGTATAGATTAGTTATAGCAAATAGTATCAAAACACTCCGAGGCGTCTTCCATACTTATTGAAAGAGGCATAAAGCACACAAGTCATGTCCTTGTAACTTTTCATCTGCCCCTCCAATAAGCCGAATTGCATGTGAATACCTTACATAGTGCTATTTATTTGATTGCATTAACATCAAGTACTTCAATTAAAAATTGTTTTCAAGTGTGGTTAAAACCATTCCAGGGAAAATATTTTGAATGGTGAGGCTTTAAATACAAATTGAATGAGCCCATATTTAGTGAAGTATATTGCAAATGTACCTTGCGCTTGTGGCAGAACTTGCTCTCGTCAATGTGGACGATAGCGTTGACTCCACCGATTTTCTGGCCTTTTTTTTTCCTGTGCCTTTTAAGGCTTTTTGTGCAAATTCTTCGCAGTTTTTTGGACAGCATTGAGAGTGTAGCAGTGCTTTTAGTGATGCCATCCTGAAGCATGTCTACCTGCCGTAACTGCAAACCCTGTGCAAATCTACAAAGAAAACAATGATTTAATCAGAACTGTTTACATACACAAAGAAAATATGTGCTTGTTTGATCAATCCGTATGTCTACTCTAGTCACAAAGCATATTTTTTTCTACTGAAAAACTGCTGTTGCGACTTGCAACTATAGTTTCAGCTTAAATTGTACAAACATTACGCACTCTGAACCTAGTACTGTAATCTGTGAAATACAGGAGTTGGAGAAAACCTAAAATGATTACCTGTGAATGTACTTCATCCATGTGAAGAGAGTACAGTGTGAGTTTGAGAAAAGAGACTTGGTCCTTACACTTCTCCTCAAACGTCCACATCTTTTACGACGGCACTCCCTGAAAATTGCAAACAAATTGGAAATTTAAATGGTGTCTATAAGTTGGACATATAAAGCCTACCAACTGCTCAGCCTAAAGAATAGTGGCAATGTAAATAATCCTAATTGATGATCATGTCATAAATTATAACTTGATCAAATAGATATCTTAAAACTTAAACTAGCTTGATACTACATATCAAGCTACATACTTCCGGCTATTCGCTGTGTACAAGCTTATTCAACATTTCAATCATACATTAAAAAGGTTCCGGTGTCGTGCGAAAGTTACATCCGATAAGAAGTGCGTGTGTGTGTGCGCGTGCGCCCAGAGGTGAACTTAGCCATTACGCAAAGGTAGGCAATTGCCTTGGGTCTCATAATCATCTAATAAATGTTTGTTTTACTCTTCATTCATTAATCACAGATAACGTGCGGACGTCATCGCACTGGGAACTGACTGAGGGACACATCCTACATTATTGATAATGTTATTGATACTCGTGATCAGCTGATGGCATGAGCCCCAGGGCTGCATATGTTTATAGGCTATCTGAATTGAGCTTTTTGTAAAATAAGGCTCTTGATGGTAGACAGACAATGACATAGCAGCCTGTGGCAGCCAGCCAAAATATGTTTCCCCTCTCAATAAAGATTAAACATTTGGTGGTTTGTCCCGTTTTGATCTGGATCAACAGTTTGTCTGTCGCTGTTAAGATCATGCCTCGTTTCCTCTGAGCAGCACAGTTCGGTTCGGCACGGTTCGTCAGGGTTACCCTACTAGATCTGCCATGCGTTTCCACTACCGACAAGAGGCTTAGCCTACTTAAAAGACGGAGATAAAAAAATAATAAAACATGAAATCAAACTGTTGTTTTCGTTTTTCGTGTTGTGATTTCCAAACGGATATGGATTGAATACACGGATTCAGAAGTTCATCACATGTATTTCTCTTTCAAAACATGTATACCGGTGTAATACTCTGTATGAGCTTTTATGAATAATAAAGTCGAGAGAACAAACACAACCGCCTCCCCTCTGCCGCGTTCCCTCATTGAAATGAAGGGAGGCGGCGAGCTGCCGCGCAGTGGAGGCGCGGAAACTCGCAATAATATCATATTCCAACCTAAATGGTTGTGCCGATTGCCAAACAACTGATGGGCCCATGAGTTAACAATAATTAATAACATTAGCACACTTACCAGATGTGGAGGTCTGTGGACTGTGTATAGTAGACCATCTTCATTTTGTGTCTGCAGTTTTTGCATTTCACTTTTCTTTGCAGCAACCCTTTCTGTTGTAACCATGTTATCAACTTGAATGATGTTTTTCTTGTCTCCTTGACATTCACTTTTCTCAAAAGTGTTCCCGCAAGCGAAGCCATAGCACCGGTGGGCAGAGGGTAATAACTGATGTTACTGGCCAAAATGTCCCTAAATTCAAAATCTGGCGCACTTTTCTGTTATTGGTTCAATATGTGGAGGTACGCTTGATTTATACAACTAAACACCTCCCACCGCAAAGGTTGGGCTGATTCCCTGGTTGATACCTGACGCAATCATAATAATCAAGCGCTTCCACCGTCCGATTGGCTAAGCTGCACCGCCAACTCGGTGCCGTTGAAAGAGGCTATTTGTCCGAGCAAAGAAAATTGGATCTTGTCGCTATGGTAAGTAAGTATCAACCCTCTCACAACAGTTATTGTTTTATTTCGAAAGCAGGCGCCATTACTTGTATATGTGAACCACTTATGTTAGGCATTTCTCTTGTTTCAGCACCAGCATATGCTATTTAAACAATTAAGATCGAATCAACCCTCGGCCTCGCCTGAAGATATGAATAGGCCTGAGGTGGAAAGGCCTGAGCGCTCTACCCGGGCAAAAGGACAGCGGGGGAATGAAGAAAGCTCCGATATGCCTACTGCTGGTAAGTTGGGTCGACACATTTGTAAAGTTAGTGTAATACTCAGAACGGTTTCTGGCCGGGCTCAGCAAGAGCTAGTAACGTTAGCTTTGCCTAGCTAGGGGGTGACAACGTTAATAGCTGCTTGGCGACATAGTAGACTTTTCTTCCCGTCTCGATATTCACATACTTTGGCGCATGTAGCAGTGTTACGGGTGGTCATTGCCAACTGAATAATAGGGGATTGTCTGGATAACAACCAAAGGCTCATAATTAGCTTTAGACCATGAACCATAAAAATGTGCCACTTTTTATTAACACCATCACAAGCGTATAATTGCAAGACGGTGGCGAGACTACTTTTCAAAGTAATAATTCAGCTGCAAATAAGCAACTGTATTTCACCAAAAACAGAAGCCCTTACCAGTGATATTTATCTACATAATTTTTGCAGGTTTTTGTCTCGTGTGACCTGTGCGCCTATGAGCGCCTTTCAAAGCGCATTTTAGTGTCATAAGATGGTAATACTCGTGCATTTAGATGTTTAGTGGTGTGACTTAGCCTACAGTATCTCCCCTTCACAGAGAAGTGAATTAAAGCTGTAATTTACACAAAGTTTGGAGAACTTGTCTTCATGGTGGACACCCTGCATCACCAAACACTTGCCCTGCACTCCATATAAATATACCTAGGATTTTAATTATGATATTGATTATAGCTTATAAAGTTAAACGTAACATGCTGTGATATCCCTGCGCTCCTCCTTGCACATAAATGTACAAGCATGAAATGTGCAAGTATGCATGCGTTCACCGCATTTCATGAAAAATAACTTGCTGTGTATGCTCTATGGTTCCAATTACTAGGAAGTACCAGCTTCAAATTCTACGATGTGCCACTGAGAAATTAATGGGATGCCATCCTTCAATCTGGTGTTGTTATAATACATCCCTTACTGAATGGTTCATGGGGCAAATTGTGGTGGGGCAGAATTAATCCTTGTGTGTGATTTTTTGTTGGACTCCGAGTTGCCTGACAGTGGCAGGTGCAGATTCATGTGCTTCATGAGGAGATTTGAATTTATTCTATGCTTGTCAGTGTGTCCAGTCGAGACTTCAGTAGTATGTTTTATAGATCAAATATTATTATGCATATAAAAAACATTTTACTTTTCCTACAAGGTTTGCCTCATATACTCTACTAACATGAATTTTTTATGTATCATGTCCTATGTTGCAGTTGTTACAGTAATATGGAAAATATTCAATTTCAACCAGGCAAAGTCCAATGGAAAAAGAAGGCAGAAGAGCTGCAGTCCCGGATAGAGAGTTGCTAGAGGAGGAGAATGCTTTACTGAAGCAGCAGCTTGAGGAAAGGCCTTCAGCAGAGCAAGGTTTGTAAAGCTAGAGTATAGTTTTACCTGAGGACTTCAATACAGTTTTTTATGATCGCTTAACCACAGTGGGCACAACTAGAGCGACAGCATGCAGTTCCTGTGGACCAACCACTAGCTCATTTGTCATTGCTTAAACACCATTTTCAGAACTCTACACACTTATCTCATTGATGCTTTATCCTCTGAGCATGTTCTGAGTGACAGTGTGTGTTATCTCTCTATGAGGCTGGTTCATAGTGTTTGCTGCTCTGAGCCTATTTTGAAGGTGATGTGAACTGTTCAGCTCCAGTGACTGTTGGTAGTGCAGACTGTAGTTAGATTTTTGCACATTGAGCTCCAGTTGTGCCCACTGTGGGTTAGCGATTGAAAAAAAAAACTGTAATGTATGTGGCTTCACTACAACAACCTCCCACAACAATATTGGATTTCACCCATCGTATGAGGGTCACTCTACCTCACAACATCTGATAGATGCCAGTAGGGTTGCAAAAGGGTGGAAAGTTTCCGGTAAATTTATGGAAACTTTCCATGGGAACTTTCGCTCGGGAATTTTGGGAATATTCAAAATAGGGAATTATAGGAATTAACTAGTGCTGTCAAACGATTAAAATATTTAATCGCGATTAATCGCATTAATGTCAAAGTTAACTCGCGATTAATCGAATTTTTCTATTCTAGCCTAAATGTCCCTTGATTTCTTTTTGTCCCATTATTTTTTCTAATTTTAATGCTCTTATCACATCCATTCTCTAGACCAGGGGTGGCCAACCCGCGGCTCGCGAGCCGCATGCGGCTCTTTGCCCAGCTTCGTGCGGCTCTTCAGTTCATATCAAATTATGTGATTATAATTTTTTTTTTTAATACTTTTTTTTTTGTGTGGGCCTATGTGTGTGCATGTTCGCAAACGTTTCATGCGGCTCTTACGTTCGTTTTACATGTCTATTATTTCATTTTTTATTTTATTAATGTGTAGGCCCTATGTGTATGCCTGTTCGCAAATGTTTAATTGAAGACGCAACATAACGTTCGCAAACGTTTGGTGCGGACGTAACATAAAACTGCCCGCTCAGCTTGGAGGGAGGTTTTCCGTGAGTAAACTATTTGTGTCAAGTTCGCTCCGAAACAGAGTGGGAGATTTCATATTTTTTGTTGAACGTTATGCCAAGCCATTCTGCCTTATATGCCAGGTGTCATTTGCGCATTTCAAGGCTTCAAATCTTCAGCGCCACTTCAGCTCTCTCCATGCTAAAAGTAAGTCCCACAAAGCAACATGCATAGTAAGAGAAAAACGCTATTTTAAATTGTTATATTTTTGTTTGTGGACTTGGTTGAACTGAGAGTTTGTGTGTGAGGAAGTGCACACAATGTTCATTGTTGAAAATGACTGCCCTGTCGTCTTTAGTCCAGTCCTGTCATTATCACAGGGGCGGCCTTAACGATCTGGGGGCCCGTTTCAAGTCCTAGTGTGTGGGGCCCCCTGTTTTTTTTTTTTTTTAATAAATAATGCTTGTGCATGCATGTGTAAGCTCCCCGCGAAAATAAAAACGCCCCCCCCCCCCCGAAATCTTACTGGCCACCCCAGTGCCCCCCCCAGTTCAAATGTTATTTTTTATTTTCATTTTATTTTTTTAATTACATTTTTTTCCTGATATGTATCCTAGTTCAGAGATGATATGTATTTTTTTTTCTTTCTTAACTTTTTTTGATAGGTAGTTGCCAAGTTCATCACACAAACACTCCAATCCACTGATATGAGATCAGTTTGCAATTTTCAATTACTAAATTAATGGTAGGACTGTGGCCACTAGAACTGGTCTCTGGTCAGCAAAGGTCTTGAAAACAGCATAAGTGTGCTTGTGACATGCGTGCCACCCATGCATGTGTATAGGCACATGTCCCAGCAGATTTTTGAAATCTGAATAAAAAAATTAAAGTTTGTAGTTAGCGAGTGTAACATGTTCTTAGCAAGGGCAGACTTTCATAAATAAAGGTTTATTTTTTAGGCAAGATATTTGGTCAAAAGCTAGTGGTCATCCGTCCCTCTGTCCAGTTGTTAGGCATCTGGCTGCTAGCAAGTTATATTGTCTTGCTAATTTTACTATTCATCTGAGCTGAAATAAATATTGACTTTTTCCTTTATTATCTTTGCGAGAATGCACCAGAATGCTTAGATTACATGTTAAAAACACAAAAAAATCTTCTGGGGGGGGATGCCCCCAGACCCCCCTTCAGGGGTTTAGTTTTCTGACAAACATTACAATGGATACTAACATGATTTGGGCATTTGGGATTATAAATCATCTTTGAATTGGTTGTACAGCATATCACATTCTATTCATTCAGGGGTGCGATGGCCACCCCACTCTAATTCTGTGGCCCTCCTTGGCCACCCCCAGTCAAAATGTCCTGGAATCGCCACAGTGTGTACCCGTGTGTACGATGTGGCTCTTTGCAGTAACACAGTAAAAAATGTGGCTCTTTGTCTCTGACTGGTTGGCCACCCCTGCTCTAGACCCTTGTAATTCAGTGTATTTCTTCTAAAATATCACAATTTCCAATTCAGTGCAAATAGCCCACAATGTAGATCCCTCCCCAAAAAAACAGCATAGACAAACATAATTGGAACTTATTTCTTTATTTAAAAACCAAACTATAAAACAACATCGGCTATATATGGAATATGGAATTCTCTGCAACGTGAACTACAGCAATGTACAAATATATTTCAGTTTAAAAAACGATTTAAAGAGAAAACAATGAATTTGTATGAGCACTTATAGAAATAAAAATATTATATATTATTATATATAATATAGAAATAAAAATTTATGATTTCTATATTGATGGTTGTGATCATGGTTTGCTTTGTTTTGGAATCAGTTTCAGATTGATGTTTTGGTTTCTATTTTGTTTCATTTATTATCGTCATGCATTGATATGAGAGTGTTTTTATTTGTTTGTTTGTTTTGAGGGGGCAGGAAATATAAGATATTCTTCACCCTGCCTCCTTTTCGTCATGGTTTTATGGATTGTACAGTACATGTGAGAATGTTGAAATGAGTTTTGTTGGAAGACATCCATGGACGAAATAAATATAAATCAAATCAAATCAAAATATAAAACAAATTAGTATTCAGGCTAAATTAAACCTTTTGTAGGCCTAAATGTTTTGGGAGTCTTTCATCCACGGCTTATTTCATACTGTGTGGAGTGGACACACTATACGCTTGTGTATGTGGGGTGGTTGCTATGGTGCTGCTGCGGCCGAGGCTCGAGTCGCCCTTCGTAGCGAAAATTAAAGTGAAAATGAATGATTGCCGGCTGCCACTAACATTCATGGAGGTTTTGGTGTGCGCGCAGGGTTATAAGTAAGACTTCTGCAAATGACAAGCTTTCAATTCTGTTCTTGTTCTGCGAAGTCCCAGACTCACACACGGAAGAAGCTACTAGTAAAGGTTGCGCAGCTGAGCTATGAAGTGCTAGGTTCCGGTTTCTGCTTAAAAATAAAAGTCATAATTGACTGGACGTTTAGCCGTTTTGCCAGTTAAATGATTTTAATGTGAAATTACGCTGTAGGACATGTTCCGTTTGAATTAACAGTAACTTAACTGTGAGCCATATGTATAGTTTGTAGTGTTTCAGTTGTTCAAACATTACTAGTTGATGCAGCTTGTGAAAAAAACACAACGTTTGCTAGGCCATGACGAGCGTTAATCACGCGATAAAAAAATTATCGCCGTTAAAATGGGTTTGCGTTAACGCCGTTAATAACGCGTTTAACTGACAGCACTAGAATTAACTAAATGGCCGTAATTTATTTATTTATTTATTTTCATATCCAAACATAAATCTAAACATGTAAACACTATGTTTGGTCATAGGCAGGCATGCAAAAATAATGCAATAAAAAAACATTACATTTGAACAGATTTATTTGTAAGTATAACTTTATCAAGTTTTGATTATTTTATGAACAATCAATAATTTCACTGAACAACAAACATATGAATGTTTTGTTAAATATAACACATCTTTCTGACCCCACCCATTCAATAAATTAAGTAAATTGCCCCCCATGTTATCTTATTACATACATTGGCTCTCGAGGTGAGAGGACGCTGGCGCGTTTGGCTGCCGCTTCTCCCTCCTGAAATTTGTTTTAATTTGTTTTCTACGGCCCTTACCTGTGTCTTTCGACTACGTATCGCTGCTTCTTCTCCTGCTGCATTTTCGGCTTGCAAACCCCTGCTGGGTGACCACTGGTACCGTTGTGGCTAGCCATTGCTGGGTAGGACCGCTGCCTTCCTGCAGTCAGCCACCGCGTGACAACCGCCGCTGTCCCCCGACAGGTTTCCACCTGCTCCCGGCTAGGACCGCTGTCACCGTAGCCCAGGCTCGGCTACTCCATCCGCCATGCAGCGGTTGGTATTCCTCTGCCTGCAACTCTGTTTCCATCTGTCACCGCAATCCACCTCCTCCGTCAAACCGGCCATGGCTCTACGCTACACAACTTCGCAACTTCTCCGGCTAAATCTTCAAACACCTCTCACTACGGAACTCACCACTGCAATAAAAACCGCTGGACTTCTAAAAAGACGCCGCTACATTCACAGAGGCTCCCGTCGCATGTTTATCCTAAATTCAACAGAGGAAAACAGTCTCTCTTTTCTCTTTGAACCTACCACAGCTACCGCACTTCCTCATTCCGTCATCACAACAATACGCGTCATCAGTGCAACCTTCCGGTGAACAGCTTCAACCTCCGCCCGGTACCCACTTCCTCCACACACATTTCAAAACAAAAGCCTCTGAAAATAGCCCTGTTCAACACAAGATCCCTCAACAATAAAAGCCTCATCTTAAATGAATTCATCACTGACAATAAACTGGACTTACTCTGTCTCACTGAAACCTGGCAAAAACCCCTGGACTACCTTGCATTAAACCAAACCACCCCTTCTGAATATTCATATATGGACAACCCACGCACTAAAGGCCGGGGGGGAGGAATTGCTGCCATTCACCGCCAAAACCTCAACCCTCGGCCCCTCCCCATCCCTGCTGCACCATCTTTTGAACACCTGGTTTTTAAACTCCCCGGTCAAAAACCTATTATCATTGCTGTCATCTACCGTCCTCCAAAACCCAACCCATCTTTTCTGTCAGATTTCTCAGACTTCTTCACCCAACTGTCCCTCATCTCTTCATCCATTTTACTCCTAGGTGATTTTAATATTCACATTGACTCCCTGGACTGCAAAGCTACAACCGACTTTCTGGATCTACTCAACTGCTTCAACCTGACCCAACATGTTAATTTCCCCACCCACAGCCATGGACACATTCTGGACCTGGTCTGTTCCATCGGCATCCACATCGAACATCTCTCACACACCGACCTCACCATCTCCGACCACCTAGCAATCACTATAGAGATCAACACTCCCACCCCACAACCCAAACAACAACGCTTTATTACTTTCCGCAATCTCAAATCCATCTGTCCAATCGCCCTCTCCACATGTATTTCAAACACTCTAGCTGACTCCAACCTCCCTGAAAACCTAACTCAATCGGACCTCATCAACCTTTACAACCACACTCTGTCCACCAGCCTCAACCACCTGGCCCCCATAAAAACAAAAATGGTCAAATTCTCTCACTCTGCCCCCTGGTACACTCCTGAACTTCACAAACTCAAAAAACAACACAGACAACTGGAACGCCTTCGCAATAAAACTGGACTCACTGTACACACCCAAGCCTACAAAGAGCACACCCTTCTGTACCGAACTTCACTAAATCAAGCCTGCTCCACCTTCTACTCCATGATCATCCACTCCGGCTCTTCAAACCCCCGCACTCTGTTTTCCACCATCAACAAATTCCTTAAACCAATGGACAATATCCCACACTCCTTCACCCCTGACAAATGCAATAATTTCTTATCATTTTTCCACTCAAAAATTGAAAATATTCACAGCCAGCTCACCACCTCCTCTCCCACCTCCCCTGACCCGGAACTCTCAGACCCCCTACCTGCAGACCAAGGTTTCTCCTCTTTCTCACCCATAACACCATCTGACCTCACCAAAATGATAACTGGCATCAAATTCTCCTCCTGCCCCCTGGATCCCATCCCCTCTGTCCTTGTCAAAGCCTGTCTCCCTAATCTCACCCCGCTCATCACTGACATTTTAAACTCCTCCCTCACCTCTGGTATGGTACCCCCTTCTTTCAAGCTTGCTGCAATCACACCCATCCTCAAAAAGCCCGGCCTGGACCCTGAAAACCCTGACAACTTCCGACCCATCTCAAACCTCCCATTCCTCTCCAAACTGCTTGAACGTTCTGTTGCCATCCAGCTCAAAGACCATCTCCAATCAAACCAACTGTATGAAACATTTCAATCCGGATTCAGAACTCACCACAGCACAGAAACAGCTCTTCTCAAAGTTACTAATGACCTCCTGCTTGCATCTGACTCTGGCTCACTCACCATTCTCCTCCTCCTCGACCTCAGCGCCGCTTTTGACACCATCAACCACACCATACTCCTCAGTCGCCTGCAATCATCCATTGGCATCACCGGCTCCGCACTTTCCTGGTTCAGATCATACCTCTCAGACAGATTCCACTTCATTTCCATCAACAACTGCACATCCAAAACCATCCCAGTCACACATGGTGTCCCCCAAGGTTCCGTTCTGGGTCCCCTACTGTTCATCCTCTACATTCTTCCCCTTGGTCACATCATTCGCCACCACGGACTACAATTTCACTGTTACGCCGACGATACCCAGCTTTACATCTCCACAGCAACCATCACTCCTGCCATTCTCTCCACCCTCACAACCTGTCTCACTGCAATAAAAACCTGGATGAACAACAACTTTCTCAAACTCAACTGCAATAAATCGGAAATAATCATCATTGGCCCCAAATCCCGCCTCCCCTCCACCCAAGACATCTCACTTTGCATTGATGGACACACAGTCACTCCCTCCCCCCTGGTCCGGAACCTTGGAGTCATCCTTGATCCCACACTCTCCTTCATACCTCACATCAAAAACATCACTAAAATATCTTTCTTCCACCTCCGTAACATTGCACGCCTCCGACCCATTCTCTCCCCCTCCACTGCAGAAACACTCATTCATGCCTTCGTCACCTCCAGACTGGACTACTGCAACAGCATCCTCTACGGCCTCCCCTCCACCCACCTCCACAAACTCCAATATGTTCAAAACTCTGCTGCCAGATTACTCACCCACACCCGCTCTAGAGAACACATCACTCCCATCCTCAAACAACTTCACTGGCTCCCAATACAGCAACGAATTCAATTCAAGATCCTGCTCATCACCTACAAAGTCCTCAATAACCTTGCCCCCCCCTACCTCACCGACCTCCTCAAACGTCACTCCCCCACTCGCCAACTCAGATCATCTAACACCAACCTTCTGACCCCCATCACAAGATCAAAGCACCGCACCCTGGGAGACAGAGCTTTTGCCATTTCTGCCCCAACCCTCTGGAACTCCCTCCCCCCAAACATCCGAAACTCAGACTCCATAAACTCATTCAAAAGCCAACTCAAAACTCACCTCTTCAAGAAAGCATACGACCCCTGACTCCACCCATACCACACCTGACTCTATTTTTTGAATTTGTTTTCGTGTTTTTTTCTTTTTTTTCTTTTATGTATATTCTATGCAATGTAAAGCGTCTTTGAGTGACCTACAAAAAAGCGCTATATAAAACCTATCAATTATTATTATTATTATGTGATGGAGGAATGCACACTGCATGTAGGGGGCGTGGCCTCAGTACCCCTGCAGTAAGATGTGTGCTATGTGCAACTTGCCAAGTATACTTGCATGAATTCTGGTTGTTTTAGACAAGATTATGCTCTAATATATTTTCCCCAACTATATTTATAATCACTGTTTAAGCCTCTGTAAACCTGGTCTAGTAAAAATCAATATATGATATCAAGTTGGGTGTCTCAATAAACTTTAAAAAAAAAATCTGATTTGAAATTAAATGGTCATAAATACTATAAAACTTTTTTGAAAACACTGCTTTCTTTAGGTGTTGTAAACTAGCATTTATGCTAATACACTGTAAACAATGCATCTGATTCATCCAATGACATTGTCATGTCCATGTCCAAATAAAGTCTACTAAACTAAACTAAACTACTGTCTAGAACGTTTGCTAGGACTGAAATTACATAGTTAGAAGGATTAGGTGCATTTGGGTTGCTTCAAATTGAGTAAATTCCCGTTTATTCCTGTAAATTCCCAAAATTCCTGTTAATTCCCATGGCAAGTTTCCAACTTTGAAAATTCCCGGAATTTTGCAACCCTAGACGCCAGCTAATCACAGGTGGGCACTATTCACACCTGCGCCTTACAGGTGAACGCTGCAAAGCCGGCCAGCTGCGCTCTTTTAAAAAATGCACAACTGTTACGGTAACACCCTTAACTTTACCGGCAGTGGGTCCGAATGAGGAGGACACCGATTCTTGACAGGCTTACTTTATTCCCGTTGCACTCACTTTACAGTAGGTTACATTAGCTTATGCTGCTTTCTCTCGCTTGCATTCACACACCCAGACTCATTCATTGCTTTGCTTGATTGACATATGCTACCGCTCGCTCTCCTCGCTCGTCCATACACTCACTGAAATCCCTCAAACAACAACACACTGCCATTCTCGCTCACTCACTTAGGGCCCGTGTCCACCTACCGCCTTTCTCCAAGCGCCTTTTTTCAATTGATTCCCAATGAGAAGCGGCCGCCTCGGGAAAAGGCGGCCGCTCTGAGAAAAGGCGCAGCGTTCCGAGCGTTTTTGCCTTTTTGTGCGGCCGCTTCGAGATTTGCAGTGTGAGAAGCTGAAACAGGTGGTAAAGTTACCCTTAAAGGTTGTTTTAGGTGTTTTTTTCTGCTTTTCGTCATTTCCAAGGTGACACAGTGGACCTGGCTGACACCGAACCAGAACCAGAGTCAAGCACTGACGCGAGTAGCAACTCAAGCACAGACTCGGATTCCAGCAGCAGCAGCTCATCCTCCTCTGATGGCCGAAAGAAAAAGAGGAAGCACAAGAATAAAACTAAAAAAAGGAGCAAAAAGTCCAAGAAGTCCAAGAAGTCAAAGGCCAAAGGATATCGTGGTAAAGTAAACTATATAATTGTGCTGTATTTCTTTAGGTTCAGACATTACATATACAGTGCTGCTTGAAAGTTTGTGAACCCCTTGATCATTTTAATATTTGTAATTCTCCGCTCAGGAGGATAATTCAGATTATTGGCAGAGGTGATTTTACACCAATGAGGACATATTTAGAATGAGGATATTGATTTTAGCTAATAACTTACTTCAAACATTACACAGTGTCCCTTTAAAGGAGTTTTTACAATAATAGATTACTATATTATATCAACAAATCAATTATTACATTTTTTATTGTTGTTGTTAATTTTGTTTATTTATTTTCCTTTTTCAGTGACAACGATATCGGATGTGGTGAAGCGGTACCGCCAGATCCTTAGATTCATTCAAAGAGGACACATGATGTCGAGGGCATTTTTTAAGGCAGGCGTTACCAGGAATGCTGTCAAGGACACCGCTGCAATCGCAGAACTCTATATCGCTGATAGAAGTGTCCTAGAGGGGATAAAAGGCAAGAAGACGCTCCTCCATTTGGCCAAGCTCTGCGAAGCAAAAATTGTGGGAGAGCTTGCTTTGAAGATCGAAGAACTCAAAAAAAAAAAAAAGCTGATACCATTCACAAAAAGAGTATGAGGCAAAAACGGAAAGGGGAGAGTGTTTTAATTTAAAAGTTTTTTATTTGTTCGAAATGTTTATAGTTGGTTCGTTTGACTCTTTGAACTCTTCCTTTGCACCAAAACTGTTAAAAAATTGTTTTTGTTAATAATAATAAAGTTGCTTTCTTATGTTTATTTCACTTTGCGGTCATCCAGTGTTACTGATCAGTTGAGCAAAACTTGTCTCTATTTTGTACTGTTACTAGTTTGTAGAGTGTCTACAGACACTAAACTGTTATCACTTTAATTTGACAGTCCTAAGACCTCTCTACTAATGCTTAGTTGAACATCGACTGATAGTTTGTTGAGAATCAACTGATAGTCAACTATTTTCTGTTTTCCTCTGTAGATAGTTTGCAGACACCAAACTGTTATCACTTTAATTTGACAGTCCTAAGACCTCTCTACTAATGCTTAGTTGAACATCGACTGATAGTTTGTTGAGAATCAACTGATAGTCAACTATTTTCTCTGTTTTCCTCTGTTAATAGTGTGTAGACACTAAACTGTTGTCACTTTAATTTGACAGTCCCAAGACCTGTCTACTTATGCTAAGTTGAATATTGACTGATAGTTTGTCGACAGTCATATGACAATCAACAGGTAGTCACCTACACAGGGTGCCTATTGATTGATAAAACATTCTCATCTTTATTTTACAATGAACATATATGATCAACAGAGGGTTGAATGTTCATTCATTAGATGTGTTCCTTGTGAGTGGGGGAAAGTTGATCCATATGAAACGTAAGTTGAGAATTGTTAATAACAGCAGTTGATAGTCAACTTACTAGAAGTTGACACTCAACTGATAGTTGAATATTTGTAAAGAACATGTAATAAAAAGTACAATGTCTGTTGCAGACTGTTTTTGTAAAAATAGATTAACAAAATAAAATTATCGTATAGCTAACTAACACTTAGTTGAATGCATGTTACATATTTGTTGATAAGCTTTGTTGAGTATCAACTAACTCACTGTTGAATATCAACTAACCATCTACTAATAATGCAACTGATAGTTAACTGACAGTTAGTTGAATGCATGTTACGTGTAAAAAACAACATCTACTAAAAATGCAACTTATAGTTAACTGACAGTTGAATGCATTCTAAATATGTATCAACTTAATCACTATTGAATATCAACTAAACATCTACTAATAATGCAACTGATAGTTAACTGACAGTTAGTTGAATCCTTGTTTTTTATCTGTTGAACAAGCTTTGTTGAATGTCAACAAATCATCTACTAATAGTGCAACTTATAGTTAACTTACAGTTAGTTGAATTCATGTTACGTATCTAGATAAGATAAGATAAGATATCCTTTATTCGTCCCACAGTGGGGAAATTTCGGTGTTGCATCACACATTAGAGCAGGAATAAGAGCACACAGGAGTAAAGAGCACACAGGAGTAAAGAGCACACAGAGGGCACAGCAATAGCTGTAAATGCTTATTTAGCTTTAGACTTAGTATAAGCTTATGTTTTAGCTTTAAACTTTGTATAAATATAAACTATAACTATGTGAGTTAGCAGGATATGGGCAGAATAAATAATAAAGTGACAGTGACACATGTAGCACCATTATTGCACGTTCTTAAGTTACAGTATTGCACATGATTTCAGTATGTACAGGTGAATGACATGTACAGGGTCAGCAGTTCTCGTTGTACAGTCTGACCGCAGCAGGAAGGAAAGACCTGCGGAATCTCTCCTTCACACAGCGAGGGTGAATCAGTCTGTCACTGAAGCTGCTCTCCAGAGCAGACAGAGTGTCCTGCAGGGGGTGACAGTCGTGGTCCAGCATGGATGTTAGTTTGTCCAGGACCCTCCTGTCCCCCACCTGCTGCACTGTGTCCAGAGGGCAGCCCAGGACAGAGCTGGACTTCCTGATGACCTTGTCCAGCTTCTTCCTGTCCCTCTCTGTGATGCTGCTGCTCCAGCAGGCTACTCCGTACAAGATGGCTGATGCCACTACAGAGTCGTAGAAGGTCTTCAAGAGAGGCCCCCGTACTCCAAAAGACCTGAGTCTCCTCAGGAGGTAGAAGAGAGCGTCCGTGTTATGAGTCCAATTCAGTTTGTGGTTCAGATGAACACCCAGGTACTTGTAAGAGTCCACTCTCTCAATGTCCCGTCCCTGGATGTTCACTGGGGCGGGGGCAGCAGAGTGGCGTCTGCGGAAATCCACCACCATCTCCTTGGTTTTCCCCGCGTTAATGAGGAGGTGGTTCCGCTCACACCAGTCCACAAAGTCCTGCGTTAGTCCTCTGTACTCTGCGTCGTCGTCCTCAGTGATGAGTCCGATGATGGCAGAGTCGTCAGAGAACTTCTGCAGGACACAGCCGTCGGTGTTGTGTCTGATTGAGATATGTAAACTCATTCACTGTTGACATGCAACTGCGTATCAACTGATGGCTTGTTGAGTGTCAACTGTGGACTATCGAACTAAAGTGTTACCAAAAACTTTGTTCATCCCAAAGTATTTAAAGTCCTGCTCCCTGCATAGAAGGACAAGCTGCATCTGATCTATAGTGGATCTATTGTGAGGTAAAATGTCAGTCAGCGTTGAGTAAACAGCTAACACTTTGTGTTTTTTTTTCCCCTGATCCAAGAGGGTTAACGACCTCAAACGCATCTTGGTATAGCATCAAACCAACCGAGGAAGGCTCAGTTTTTAACAGCAGATTACTTTGAACTCCCTCTCCATCCCTAACATCCTGATAGACGTTAACAACAGAGGGTTGCAAACGTGTTGCCACATACTGTTCTCGTACAGACTCACTTTTAAACAGTGCAGCCAATGTCTCCTGTACAGGTATGTACTGGGCAAAGCGCTCTTTGCCATTTTCATCATTTCCCAAGAACACAGGCACAGGCTCAACATAGTTGAAACTCTCTTTAAAAGCACCCTTCCTCTTATAGTCTGTGCTCAGAACTCCCCTGTTATAGAGCTTGAGTAGATCCCCTCTGTTCAGTTCATCAATAGAGTTGCTTATGGTGGCCTCCGGAATACCAAGTACCTTCAATTTTTCACTTAGAATGTTAAGCAAATGTGACAGGCCAATTTCATGGGCATTTTGAAAGTCCTCAATGATTGTTTGTATTGTACTTGCTGGTAACAATAGCTTAGCTTGTAATTTCAAGTAGAGAAGTGTAAGGTTTTGTAAAAAGAGGGTTTCATTCACAGCCAATTGCATTTCTAGTTCAGGTTGTTTATCAGAGCTATCTAAACACGAGTGACTAGGTTCAGGCTGACACAAAGGCTCTGCAAGAACCGATTGACTCACAGTTTCTGCGGGAACAGACTTATCTAGAACCGAATCATCTACATCCTCTAAACGTCTACTTGGATGTTTCCTGGAAACATGTGAGGCAAAACTGGACACAACTGTAAAGCTGCAGTCACAACCTCTGAATGGGCATTTGATTTCCAATCCTTCTTCTGAGTGTGAATTCAAATGCTTTAGAAGGGAGGTTAACGTTTCACACTTGAATGCACAAGACTGAGCCAGACACTTTAAGGGTGTGGACAATGGCTTGCAAGATCCTGGTCGTTTATGGTCTCTAAACATATGCGCTTTCAGAACAGTGGCTTTGCGGTACATCCGAGTACAGTCAGGCACACCACACAGATAGTGATAATAGGGAGTGTTACTGTGCAACTTTGCGTGCTGAATAAACTGAACAGCAGTCTCAGACACATGCTCGCACAGACTAAATTTACAGGGGAACATTGTTCACCCAAAGCAATAAATGAACTAGCTGGAAGGGGCATTAATGGACCATAGCTATCAGCTACCTACTAGGTTACGTCTGGTTAAATGAGGGAAATGGACTGGTAAAGCCGCATCTCTATGTTGTAGGCCGATGACTTGCAGTCAGTAACCTTCACCTTTGTTCTCTTTTGGCCCCGGATGGCGATAAAAAGAAGAAAAGGGTGGAAATGGAAAAGAAAAAATAAGGATGGGATGACAGCAGCTGTTGAAGGTCGTAGCAATAACACACAAAACCTGTGGAAGAGAAAAAGAACGCGTTAACATAATGACACAAACACTTCCAATGCATGCAAAGTGATATCTAAAAGGGCATGCCAAGTGCATCTTTAAAATTGTTTCAATAGAAAGCACTTAAGAATATAAACAAGATGTTATTTCATGTAGACTAATGCATCGTTAGTTCAGACACATTTTGCAGGGATAATTTAAATCATATTACTGGTGTGATTTTATGCAAAAAAAAGAAAAAATTTAATTGAGGAGATTTGAAATATATCGAGATATATATTGTGTACCGAGATAGTCCAAAAATAGTAAGATATTGATTTTAGCCCAAATCACCCAGCCTTGTTACAATGTATTCATATAGTAATATTTGTAATACTACACAATTTCAAGCTAACAAGTTTACCTCTGTGCTTCTGGCCAAGAAAGTAGCAAAATGCAATACAATGGCGATGCCTTCAATAACGCTCAACAAAAAACCTGGGAACAGAGAAAAAAAAACACATTAACATATGACACACTAGGGCGGTCACTGTTTACTCTAAATTGTAATATTCGTTCGAAGGTGGGGTGAAAAGTTAATACTCAAACTGTAATTTCCCGTTCGATGTGTGTGCTGCAGTTTCATAAGAATATCAGACCATTCAATGTAGTTTCCCTTGTGATCCAGCAGAGGGCGCTTTCTAACTTTATCTATGAGTTTGACCTATTGTATACACCCTCTTGACCTATCAGTAAACCAAACTAATGTTAATCATGATGTTAATCTGTTGCTTGGCGACCAAAATGGACCATAGTGAGCAGTGACTTCCTGGACGATCACCAAAACATAAGAACAGCAGCGTGTGGGAGTGTTTTGAGGTTAGATTCTCTGCCCGGCCCGCGGACAGGAGCCGGGTAGTTTTCTATTTTTTTAATGTTATATTCACAAAAGTGCGAACACGGCGTGCCCTGTGGTTCTAACTTAGGCTGTGTTACATGCTCCTGTGCACCGCTCATTAAAGCTACTACGAGTAACATGGCACGTTGGCGACCCCTTTTGGACAAAAGCGGTGGTATTTTTACGACGCCCGCTGTCGCAAAGCTGTTTTCTAGCGCGTGCCAGGCGTGCGTGTGTGAACTGAGAAGGGCGCAATATAGTGCATGTCCGTGTGTTGAAAGTGTGAGGAATCTTTTCGGCTCCGTGAGAGTGGTTAGTGACACTAGTGTCAGCAGTGTCACCTAACTACTCTCTCTCACGTCCTCACAGAAAGCAAATGAACGAGAGACGGCAGTTAGTATGGATCACGATGAGGTAATGTGTTTGTGTTGTTGATGTAAATAATGACTATTTCAGATAGGCTAATGGTTTGATGATGGTGAAGCAAAGCAAACGTTGTGTTAGTACCAACCGTTCATTCATTTAGGAGTAAACACAGTCTAGTAGTTTGCTCTCGTGAAATTGCTTGGCAACGCCCTCGTCCCGCCCGTAGCCTATATCACTCTCCCTTTTAGCTTTTCTTCATTGCATTCTCTTTTTTTTCTTTGATGGTTCAGCCCCGTTATCAGTCATTATGACGACAAACAACTGTCTCAAACAAGGCTCCCGCTCCCCTTCCCTCACCTGGAGGGATAGGCTTCTCAAATCGCGTTCCTGCGCCACACTGAAATCTGCGACCAATATGGATATGTGACCATAGAGCATGCACGCGTGAACCGAAAATCGGACTGGGTGTACGACCAGATCAAATGCACTAATAAAAACTATATAAAAACATCTTTCTTTGCACTGATGGTCTCGTTTGCTGTTAAAGGTAAAAGATATTTAAATGTTACTCTTAGCCGCTTTAAGGTCTCATCTGAAAATTTTCGGGTTTTAAATCAGGCTTGTGCCTATAAAAAATACAATTAATAAATCAGTTTAATTTTTATCTATTTATTTTATATTAATAGAACGGGCCGGGCTCGGACAGAACACTCGGGGGATATATTTGAATATATTCGAAGGAATAACGGGTAATTTAAAATTTGTTCTCACTTCATTTCTGGAAACAGCCCAATGACACAAACTTTTAATGTTAAAAAAACAGACAACCCCTGCTATTTTGTGTTACAATATATTGATATAATATTATTTCTAACACTACACAATTTTTAGCTAACAAGTTTACCTCTGTGCCTCTGGCCAGGAATGCGAAATGCAATACGATGGCGATGCCTTCAATGACGCTCAACAAAAAACCTGGGAACAAAGAAAGAACACATTAACCTATGCCACACACACACTTCAAATGTTATAATAAAGAATATCTCAGAATAAATGTGTGGAGTCAATGCAACAGACAACACCTGATAGACCAGATTCAGATAAGTTAAAAAGGTGGAAAATTAACATTTCTTTTTCATCAGTCAACTCTGCAGTGGATTTCTCAAACAACATGGCCAACAACTGTGCCAAAAGACAGATAAGCAACAACTGAACCGCACAAATGGCATTAAAACATTGCATAAATCAGGCATGAATTTAATTTTTGTGATTTGAACATGTAAAAGAAGCAATTTTTTATCATTTCAGTTCAGATGAATATAATAAAATTACCAAATAAGTGAGTCTTGACTCTACCGAGTTCCCATACACAGTTTGTAGGTATTTACCAAGAAAAACATTATGAAACAGCTTAGAAAAACGGTAAAATGGCAAAAACCAGCTTGTTGATAAAACTTTTGAAAGTGAAAGAGAGAAAAGACATTAAATAATACAGAAAATAACATGGACCCTCAAATCAATCACACCAAATTCCCTTAGAATAAATTATTAAGATTGTGGCAAACAGGCTTTGCATTTTCATTGCTACACAACCATCAATCAAACACATAGTAACACTCTCTAGTCACCCATAGTTTCTCTCTTGCTCACGCTCACACGAACTCACACAACTCAGCTGGCTGGAACATAACGGTGCAAAATATGAATATGAACAGTTGAGTGTGTTGTTTGGCACTCATCTGCTATACTCACTACATTTACTTCAGGTGTGTCGCCCAGAACACCGTGCACCATTTAAAAAACGTGAAAACAACAATAGCCAAAAGCATATTATTAATTTGAGGTGACACGTAGCCTAGTTACAATCTGCAAATCGTGGCCATTAATCAGCGTGCATAAGTAAGGGATAATGTATAGCGAACGGGTCTCTTTACTAGAAATAAGGAACAAGCTGAAGCAGCTTGTTCAGCTTTACCCGTTCGCTAAACATTATCCCGCTTATTACATGGCTAAGACAAAACATAAAGCAATTTATTGAAGCAAAAATGTTGTTTTAACAGCCAAAAACAGTCCGCTACACGGTCGGAACTTACTCAATAACAACATTACAATATGTCAAGCTGCGGCCAACCTAGAAGAGTTAAACAAAAAACAACTCGTTTCCCTAGAGAGCTTGTCTGATAACTGCGGGGAATAGTCTGCTTGCCCCGCTAGACTGTCTGCTGTTAGCCACAGAGCTACTGTTATGCTAACACAACTCAAGATTCGCACACTGTTGTAGGGGGTCAAACCTATGGACAACCCTGTGCCGCCACCGTGCGGCCAAAACAATGCAGTACACCCTAACCTTTCAGGTGGGTGTGCCCAAACGCTAGCCTGAAGCCCCACCCCAGATGACCCCGGATGACGCCGGGACTTCAAAAGCGCCCGCGCGGCACCCAAACTGCCTTTCTGGTGGCGGCTTTATAGCTGACCCATATAGAAACAACAAGTCTGTACAGACCTACTACAAGGGCCTTCTTCAGCCCACAACTAACCACCACGTGTTTTGCGAAGACTATCTCCTGCGGCCGCGGTGATACCTAAAACAACAGTGTGAGTTAAAACTGTTCCTTTGGAACGACCAGAAGAACTAGGAAACAGGCGGGTTTACCAAGAAACCTGCCTTTGGACCAAGGACGTAAGCCGGTCGAGTTGTCCCCGACCGCAACCACTACACCCGAGAAGCCGGCGAGTTTACCTAGAAACTCAGCCTCTTGGACCGCGGACCATAAGCCGATCACGTGTCCCCGATCGCCACCTTCCGCACAGAATCAGCGAGCCCTTTGCCTTTTTCCTGCGATCTGAAGACCGCAGAGATCACCTCACCAGCTCCGCGACCGCCACAGGCGCGGAGCCTCCGTCTTGTGACTCCCAGTCCGGAAAGGATTGGCTGCCCGCCATAACGACGACGAGCAGCGGAAACTGGAGTTTCCCACAAGTGAGATTTTGGCATAAAAGTGTGAACAATACTGTTTATTTTCGATTCTGTGTTTGCTATTTTTGAACAAGCTGTGATCTATCTCCGTTTTGTCCTCTCCCCCTCGGAGAGCCAGTCAAGTCATTGAACGCTGCAGTGTGGTTTTTAAGTCTGCTGTATCTTTCTTTCTCCCCCCTTTGCGCTCAAGCGTATTCTTTCCTCCTCTTCCTCTCCTGCACGCACGTACACACACGTTAGATAACCCTTATGGTGGTCTTTATTGGACATAATTGGTGTTAAGATCTTTGATAGAATCCCGTTTAAAGGAACGAGTGATTTCGAAATCCCCCGCCCCAGTCTTCTTCTTTGGCCTTTTGTTCTGAAATAGACGCCATTTTGAGTAACCGTGGTAGCTACTTCCCCCTACCGGGTGGAATTAGAATAGCCTAGCCGGCAGCCATTTTGTGGCATTAATAACCTGCTTTCGATCGCCATCTGGTGCCTGTCGTCCTAAGTCACGTGGGAGCTTCCCCCCCGTCCCTTTCCTTGCTTCCCGTCACACACTCACTCACTCACTCACACACACACACACACCCCCTTACTCACTCACATACACATATACACACACACACACACACACACACACACACACACACACACACACACACACACACATTGGTTCATGGCTGTATAAATAACAATGTTCTAGACGTTTTCTTTGATTAAGTGTATTTGCTTTATGCGTATAAAACGGATGTTACCTTAAGTTTCATTGTGTTTAAAATAAATGTTCTTATATTGTAACTAGAAGTGTCTGTGATTTATTTGTGTGGATATTATTGGAGTGTCAACAATCAACAAGTAGAAGGATTCTGTAGCCTTCAGAGTTTAAGATCATATTACCAAATTTATAATAGTAATTATTTGATTACATTATTATATGGAAATGATCATTGAGACTAGGATTTATTAATGTTGATTCCTTTAACTGAACATTAAAGTAATCAATATTTAAGAATAAACCATTGATTAAACGAGACAATTTGCTATTATTTTTCCATTCTTAAGATGAATGGTGGTGCCCCTTTTGAACTTTAATAAACTATTAAAGTGTTATTAATCATCAGATTAATTTCTAATAGCAGAATTAATCTGAACCACCTGTACCCGCTACACTGTACACACAGTAAATACAATCGGCCAATATGTTTAACAAGGGCTCCATCTAGCTAACAAAGCATTATCCCCCAAAATCAATCAACACAATTCAAGGAGAAAATGACTGCCGTACATTTACATTGCGGGCTGCAGCCTGAAGTTACTGTGGCTAAATGTCAGTATACGGCCAAACGTAGCCTACTCACGTCGTGTTGACGTCTGTCGGACATTAACCATGACTCCTGTGTTCCCTGCTCTCCTGATACATGCAAAGTCATGTTGAAAAAGTATTCCATTGTTTTCTGAACGAGTAGTAGCCCTGTTTTGTGGACAGGGCTACTACTCGTTCCATCAAAACTTTGACGTAGGTCCTCCTTAGCAAGGGTCATGTTCGTCTAGCTGGAAATAACATACCTGTAGAATGCTGTGATTTACACAGGATTCTCTAAGTGCCATGTAATAAGTCAATACAATCGGCCATATAAAACAACGGTTCGGACACTCCGTGTATGTATTTATAAAAGTGGCACATTAACACCGTAAAATAATAAAACTGCGGCTATTTGCACGCTCCGATAACTTGTAAAGAGGAAAAAAGTTCCCTGCAGACATGCTTGATGACTGATGTCCTGCCCTGATTGGCCAAATGACCATCAACAACTCAATTGACCTTTGCCTCAGTCCCCGCTAAGCCCCGCCCCCGAACGCAAACGAACCAATAGGATTTAACTACCAACGGCCCGGAAAACAGACTCGGACATTCTCAACGTCTATCTCCATAGGGAATCATTGGTAACCTGCGAAACTTTTGTTGTTTCTTAGCTTTATGTATGTTTTAAGACGCAAAAATGGTTAAAAGATGTGCCTGGGGCACGTGCAACAGTGATACGCGGTATCCCGAGAGGATAAGCAACGGGGTTTATTTCATCCCATTTCCCAAACCTAAACAAAACAAAGGCAAATGTCTCCTGTGGATTAAGCAGTGTGGCAGACCACACAGTCAACTCAACGAGACAACTATAAACAAAGATGTCTACATTTGTTCTAAGGTAAGGCAATATCTTGTATAATCTTAGCAATCAAATCATATAATATCAATCATAACACCTAGCGTGATAGGTGCCATTTTGCAGGCTAGTTTACTAGGTAAACAACCTAACTTGCCTGATTAGACATAGCTAGCGACGTTGATAGTATTGGCAGTTGATGGCAGTGGCTAACGGTTAACGTTACCTACCTGTGTTATTGTGATCTATTGTGTGTAGTATTTTGTGCATTATGCTCAGAAATAATGTATTTTGTGTCTATTTTGGACATCAGTGTTAGTAAATGTAGTTAAACTAGCTGAAATGGAGCCCACTCTACTGAAAAACATTAGATTTCTCTTAAAAGGAAGCAAGGGTTTGCCAATCTTTTTTCATTCAAGATTCACTTTATTGTCATTTAAAAGCTGTACTTGCATACAAAAATTCAACGAAATGTCGTTTCTCACAAGCGCATACAGTGTTAAAAAAATGATCAGTCCCTCATAAAAAGCAAACAACAGACATATCAATAAAAACAGATATCAGTGTGAATAAATGTAAATATCCTTGCTGATTTTCTTTCTTGTTTTTTATTCAAGCATTTCCCTAATGGAGGGCCCAGCAATGAGTTCCCTCATCCTTACCAAGCTACAAGAACTGGGGCAATTGCAGCAAAACGTTATCGCCCGTCTCCCAAAAAGAGGTACGGCAATAGGCATAAAGTAATATATTAAAGTTGAACTGTTTCTAAAACTGAAGTGCTAACAATTAATTTATATATCATTTTGTTTACAGAAGGAGCTCTGAATCAGTTGTCACAATGGGGGACCAAGAACTAAGAAGAGGTTAGATACATGTCTTGTCACAGAAGTTATTAGCATGAAATTCATGAAGCTTGGCAATTATTGCATTCATGAACAGGACATCTCTATACACTCTCTCTGTGTACAGATCTTTTCTTGTGTAAAGTACAAAATCACAAAAATCAAGGCCACTTAACAGCAGCTGTCCTTGGATTTGGTAGTAACAGTCATGTGTTTTTGACACTTTGATGTCTTGTCCATTGTTGACTACATAAAAATCTTTAATCGATGTTGCTGCCTCTGTTATGGTCAAGTCCCTTGCTCCAAAAGGGCACTTGATTTCAAGCAGTCCTGTCACCCCGCTGTCGCATACGATGCCATCTGGTGTTGCACCAAGAAACTTCAGCTCTGGTTGTAGCATCAGGCCAGCTTCATGTATGTGAAGATCAGGATATTTCTCCTGGTAAAGTTGCTTTGCCCTGGGCTCATTGGCAGAGCCATAGCTTGTTGCTGCTGAGTAGAAGGGTTTTGGGTAGTATGTTGCCTGTATGAACTTCTCTGTGACTTTCTTCCTTTTCATGATTTTCCCAAAGTTGGATGCTGTTAGTCTCCCCTCTCGCTCATTGTGCCATCTGTCACAAGCAGCCTGTGTCTTTGTCTCTACCTGAAGCTTCCTAGCTTCCTCCAGACTGAAGCTGTGGTTGTGTTGTAATGTTGGTGGTATCTCTATGTCGGGAGAGAGGGGCCTAGGGATGTTTTCTGCCTCAGAACAGGATCTTGATGAGATCAAGGATGTCGTTTTTTGTAGAAGTGGAAGCTAAAGGAAGAGAGAATAAAGTAATGAGTAAAACTATTACAAATTATAAGAAAGCAATGACATAAAATATGTTCTATATTGTATTTTTTCACACTAGTGTGCTTCACCTTAATTTTGTCTTAATTACAATGCTTAATTTCAAAATGAATTTATAATTTTGATCACCATGATTAACCCTAAACTTGTATTGGCAGAGCACCTAGAGGAAGAGCAGCTATTAGTGGAAGCTCTGCGGCCAGAGGACCAAGTGGAAGCTCTGCGGCCAGAGGACCAAGTGGAAGCTCTGCAAGTGGAAGCTCTGCAAGTGGAAGCTCTGCAAGTGGAAGCTCTGCGACCAGAAGAAGACCAACCACAAGTTGACCAAGATGTGTCTTCAGGGGAGTTAGTCGAATTGAAAGCTTTGCTGGCTCAGAGGGATGCAGAAATTTATGCACTGAGAAAAAATATAATTCTAAAGAAGCTGACCCCCGAAATTGTCCACCACAGTGAAATAAAAAATTATTTCCAGTATTGCACTGGATTTAATTATGAAATATTCAACAACCTATGCATTGTTTTTGGAGTGCCAAGCACTGAAACATCACCACAAACTAGTGTCCCATTGATTTATAAGCGGTGTGGACAGAAAAATTAGTGAAATGCCACTGCGTCACCAACTATTACTTGTTCTGATGAAGTTGCGTCAAAACTTTGATCTAAAGGATCTGGCCTTCAGATTTCAGATACCTGAACGCACTGTTAGCACTTTATTCAATTCATGGATAGACTACATGTTTAGTGTACTTGGGGAACTCCCCGTATGGCCCCATAGAAATGTAATTATCTCTCACATGCCAGAAAAATATAAATCTGACTTCCCTACAACTATGGCAATACTTGATGGTACAGAGCTTAAGATTGAAAAGCCAAGCTCATTAGTTCTCCAAAGCCAAACATTTTCTAACTACAAGTCAACCAATACATTAAAATCCCTGGTTGCTTGTGATCCACGTGGTGCTATTCTCTTTACGTCAACTCTGTTCACTGGAGCCTTGTCTGACAAAGAAATAGTTAAAAAAAGCAACTTTCTTGGGTTGATGAGGACACTGCTAGAACATCACTACCTTCATAAGGGAGATGGTCTTATGGTCGACAAGGGATTTCTTATTGAAAAGGAGTTAGAGGAGATTGGCCTAAAAGTAAATATTCCCCCTTTTGCTCAGTCCAACAGACAAATGGCAGCCACAGATGTCACCACAACTAAAAAGATAGCTGCTCACAGAGTTCACGTGGAGAGGGCAATCGCCAAAATAAAGAAATTTAAAATTGTATCTGGTAGAATTCCAAATGTGAGGCTAACAAACATCAACCAAATTTGGTATGTTGTAAGCATGCTGTCCAATTTCCAGCCCAACATACTGTAGCATAATCTTATTTAGTGGAACATTTTTTGTGTGTGAGAATAGTGTATTTTGGAAAGTACCCCCTACAGACACCTACATATATATTATTTTATAAGCTAATCTTCTACTGGTGCCATTAGGGTCTGGTGGCGGTACATTTATGTAGTGTGTTTACTTAGTATATCAACTTTAGTAACTGAGAATATTACAAGGAGCCACAGTGCACTTTTATTTGATGTATTTCCATTGCTAAATACCTCGTGTTTTAATGTGTATTTTTGTGAACTGTGTTATAGTTAGATAGGATGTAAATAGACATATTGTGAAACGGATGGAGGCCTGTTGTAAATGACCCCACAGTCAAATATCTTAATATTTGAGCATGTAATTTGTTTTGTAGACAATGAAAATATTTAATGTGCAACTTAATGTGTTAGAAATTAAGTCTGTGAACATGCCACAGCGCTGTTATTTCAACTTAAACTTTGTAAAGGCACTTTTTTTTTTTTTTGTGTATACATGTCACAGCCAGGTTTCCTTCTTCATCACAGCTCATGACACAAGAACACAACGCAGACCACTATAAGCTAACAGATGTGCACCCATTCATATATGAGCAGTAGCAGTGCGGGCACACCTGTTACACATAGTTAAAGGTAATATGAAAATGTGCATAAGACTGTTTTATGTGTGTTTAATATAGCGCTGTTTTGCCGTCTTTATTTAAAGCTATTTAATGTAACGTGATATAATGGCTTCACATTTGAAAGGTCAATATTCTTATTTAAATGTGTATAGAAACTTACATTTATTAAGGTTAAGTTTGTTTAGGATAGAAGGGTAACATTCATGTGTAACTTTAACATTTTGTAGGGATTTCATGGATGTTGTTTAAAGGGTTGAAGGATAATTTCATTAAAAATTGTGAACCATCAGTTTGAGAGCCAGACCATCATTCAGCCCAGGGATGCAACAACAGTATTAACATATGTGTTGCTATGTCTGTGTATATCTACAGAGAATCCATTAAAAGAAACAACTCTTCAAGTGTGCTACATATGTCTACGTTTTGTTGAATATGTAAAATAAAATTATCTATTTAACTGTCATGGCCTACTTTTTGTATGCAGACATTGGAGTACAGTGTTTTTGTTTGTATTTTGCATTGTTTACCTGGTAGCTTAAACCACATCCAATAGGATATTCCTTTCCCTGTACTTTCACCGTTGCCGAAGTCTCATGCACCAAGTAGCTTATTGGTGTCCCTACCATGTTTTCTATCACACCATAGACTTCTGCTCTCACACCCGACTCTGTCCTAAAGCAATAAGCAAAATTCAATGGTAATGTGTACTGCATAATATGACTACACAGCCACAAATCAAGGATTCCCAGTCATATTGCTTAGCTTACCTGTTGGGGTATAGGAGCAGATGAGTGGCCTTCGTTTCCTGGTGGGTTTGGCTTTGGCCACAATAACAGAGGTTATAGGTTGGCTTTCTATCAGCTTCCCTCTTGGTCTGTGCCACTGCTGGGGAACACTTGTGCAGGATGGCTGGTCATCACCTTTGGCCCGTAGTCCATCCACATAGTGCATTAGACCAATGATGTGGGCACAGTAACCTGGTTCACTAATAAAACATGAGAAAACGTTCATTAGATATTTGCCATACTCTTGTTAGGTAGGAATTCTCTTATACATCAAATGTATAAAAGGCTCTGACATTAATAGTGACTGTCGCTTTAAGAGCAGTTGCTCCCAGTCTATAGTGTGTAAGTTAAGTTTCGTTTTCTGCCTGTTAGTCCGAGAGAGAGATAGATGCGAGCGCAACCAGCAGGTGGCTCATCGTCCCTCTGTTACCTGCCTTATCGTTTAATTCTCCTGTAGCCTATTGAGTTCGTGAAAATAAAATTGGAAGAAGGATTTAAATAAATACGGCTGAGAATAATATAGTCTAAAGAAAGCAAAGTCTCATCATCATCATTCCTTACATTCTAACCGATGCACCATTCCTGGATGCTATTCATACCTAGACTATTGATCTAGCCCTCCTGCATTATCACTAAAACATCAAAGCTTTATTGTTATTCAGTAATGTTATAGGATGTGCTTGAGCTAGATTCCACTAACTCCAGCGGCGCTAAGTAGGCTACCTAGCAAGTCATGAAATGCTAGGCCAGTTAACAAATACATCTGGCTACAGTGCTTCTCCAGTATGATACAAATGTTAAGTTAACGGATGGTAATTTAATGTAATACCTTACCCTGCTGTACACGAACAATGCTGGTCTTCAATGCTGTTTTCTTTGATGAGGATGGATGTTAGGTGAGGTTTCTCTCTCTTACTTTGGGATCTGAAGATCCTTGCGTCTAATTTAAGTTTTTGATGATTCAATTCCAATTTAAAATTTTGAATATATCCCTCCATTGCATACTGCCGACCTTTCTGAAGGCTCCTCGATGATACGAGTTGATGTTGGCTCCAAAAGTTGTCAAAAACCTTTTGAGGAATCGCATTAACACTGACAGCTGCCATTGTAAACAACGATCAGCTGCGACAAGTTGTCCGAGTTAGCAACGGTAACTAAGGGGGCGGAGCTTAGCGGGGTTGAGCCACAGGTCAATTATGATATGAGTTACCATCTATCACTCATACTCCCTATGGTCACCCCCCCCCCCCCCCCCCCCAAACACACACA
>CM047515.1:7078581-7291595 GCA_026122265.1 Ammodytes dubius | reverse complement strand
GGGCAGAGTAGAAGTGGCCTTTGGTTGCTGTGTTTGCATTTGCTTTGATGTTTGATTTTTACTTCCTCATTGATAAAAGACTTTTTTTCAAATAAACAATTACACCTGGTATTCAGCTGGTTCCCATCCAAGTACCAACCAGGCCCGCCTGCTTGCTTCCAGATCGGACGGATGGGCAGTTGGGTTGGCCTAAGCAATAAGCAGTGCGTGAGCTAAGTGGGCTTTATGCTGGCTTTGATGTGCAGTTTGCCTTTGATGTTTATGTTTCTTACTCCTATTAAAAATAATTTTTTCAACTTAAAAACTTACAGACGGTATTCCCAGGCGTCTCCACCAAGACTAACGGCCCGACCCTGCTTGGCTTCCGAGATCGGACGAGATCGGGCATAGTTCGGTGGGTTGGCTAGCAAAGGCAGTGGCAAGTGGGCCCTTTACTGGTGCTTGTGACGTGTTTGCCTTTATGTTTGATGTTTCTACCAATTGTCAAATGAAAGCTTTTTTCAACTTCAAAAAAGCTAAGCCTGGTATTCCCAGGCGGCTCCCATCAAGTTAACCAGGCCCGCCCTGCTGCTCAGATGAGACGCGGGTGTTGGCGTAGTTCAGGTGGTTAGCCGTAGCCCAAGGCGGTGGCAAGTGAGCCTTTTTAGTGTCTTTCTGCCTAATATATGTTTAGTTTCTACCTCAAATTGACTAATGATCGGTTTTCACTTCAAAGTCTAACACCGGTATTCCAGCTGTCTCATTCCAAGTATCTAACAGCCCGGACCTGGTGTTGGCTTGCGAGACGAAGGCGATCGTGCAAGTTCAGTGGTGTGTGGCCGTAGCAGGCTGATGATGTGCCTTTTCCTCTATGCAATGAAGCTTTTTTAACTTTAAAAAATTCAATGGTTTAGGGTCTCCCAATGTCAAATAAGCCTTTACAACTTGATCAGAAGTCGACGACGGAGTTCCAGGGGTTCCGAAGCAAAGGCAGACAGGGCAGTGGCCCTTTAGTGCCGTGGCGAGGATGCGAGTTGTGTGTTCGTAAAAAGCTATGACATAAAGTTGCCTTTACAGGGCTTAGCAACCTGTATTCAGGCTGCTTCAGTATGGCAAGACCTGTTGCTTGTAAGCATCAGCGGTATCAAGGGGTTGCACCATGTAGACAGGCGACTGCTTTTTGGTCGTAAGTATGCAGTTTTTGTTCTGCTAAGCAAAGGGTTTCCAATAAAAGGCCCTTTGCGGCTCTGGAGGATTCTTGATTTAGTCTACCTCGATGCAAATGAACAGCTTTTTCAAGTTATGCTAGACTGGTCAGGGGTTTGCCCATTTTTCTACCAGTGACTGTTGCTTCGAGTTGAGATCGACCATGATTACAGGCGTTCTCATTCAAAGCTAGAGCAGTGTCCTTGGAGCTCCTCGCTTAACAGGGCCTGCTGCTTGAATGTGAGTGTCTCTCTGATGTCTAAGTATGCTTTTTTGAAGTTAAGCTTGGCCCTTTATAGTTGCGCGTAGCAATGCTTTACTGCGTTCTACTCTAATTGACAAAGGCACGCTTTTTTCATTCGAAGCTTACAACGTATTCCCGGCGAGTCAACGATGGCTACAGGCCGACTGTTGGTCAGTATTCGCTGATGTGGTTCGCCTTTGATTGATTTGACTCAATTGCAAAAGAGCTGAGCAAGTGGGCCCTTTATAGCTGGCTGCTGTGAGCAGTATTGCCTTTGATGTTTGATGTTTCTACCTCCTAATTGATCAAAATGAACGCTTTTTTCAACTTCAAAAAGCTTACAGCACCTGGTATTCCCAGGCGGTCTCCCATCCAAGTACTAACCAGGCCGACCCTGCTTGGCTTCCGAGATCGGACGAGATCGGGCGGTTTAGGGTGTTGGCCGTAAGCAAGAGAGAGTGAGCAAGTGGGCCCTTTATAGTGGCTGCTGTGAGCAGTATTGCCTTTGATGTTTGATGTTTCTACCTCCTAATTGATCAAAATGAACGCTTTTTTCAACTTCAAAAAAGCTTACAGCACCTGGTATTCCCAGGCGGTCTCCCATCCAAGTACTAACAGGCCCGACCCTGCTTGGCTTCCGAGATCGGACGAGATCGGGCAGTTCAGGGTGGTGTGGCCGTAAGCAAAGGCAGAGTGAGCAAGTGGGCCCTTTATAGCTGGCTGCTGTGAGCAGTATTGCCTTTGATGTTTGATGTTTCTACCTCCTAATTGATCAAAATGAACGCTTTTTTCAACTTCAAAAAGCTTACAGCACTGGTATTCCCAGGCGGTCTCCCATCAAGTACTAACCAGGCCCGACCCTGCTTGGCTTCCGAGATCGGACGAGATCGGGCACGTTCAGGGTGGTTGGCCGTAAGCAAAGGCGAGTGAGCAAGTGGGCCCTTTATAGCTGGTGCTGTGAGCAGTATTGCCTTTGATGTTTGATGTTTCTACCTCTAATTGATCAAAATGAACGCTTTTTTCAACTTCAAAAAAGCTTACAGCACTGGTATTCCAGGCGGTCTCCATCCAAGTACTAACCAGGCCGACCCTGCTTGGCTTCGAGATCGGACGAGATCGGGCACGTTCAGGGTGGTGTGGCCGTAAGCAAAGGCAGAGTGAGCAAGTGGGCCCTTTATAGCTGGCTGCTGTGAGCAGTATTGCCTTTGATGTTTGATGTTTCTACCTCCTAATTGATCAAAATGAACGCTTTTTTCAACTTCAAAAAGCTTACAGCACCTGGTATTCCCAGGCGGTCTCCCATCCAAGTACTAACCAGGCCCGACCCTGCTTGGCTTCCGAGATCGGACGAGATCGGGCACGTTCAGGGTGGTGTGGCCGTAAGCAAAGGCAGAGTGAGCAAGTGGGCCCTTATAGCTGGTGCTGTGAGCAGTATTGCCTTTGATGTTTGATGTTTCTACCTCCTAATTGATCAATGAACGCTTTTTTCAACTTCAAAAAAGCTTACAGCACTGGTATTCCCAGGCGGTCTCCCATCCAGTACTAACCAGGCCCGACCCTGCTTGGCTTCCGAGATCGGACGAGATCGGGCACGTTCAGGGTGGTGTGGCCGTAAGCAAAGGCAGAGTGAGCAAGTGGGCCCTTTATAGCTGGTGCTGTGAGCAGTATTGCCTTTGATGTTTGATGTTTCTACCTCCTAATTGATCAAAATGAACGCTTTTTTCAACTTCAAAAAAGCTTCAGCACTGGTATTCCAGGCGGTCTCCCATCCAAGTATAACCAGGCCGACCTGCTTGGTTCGAGATCGGACGAGATCGGGCAGTTAGGGTGGTGTGGCCGTAAGCAAAGGCAGAGTGAGCAGTGGGCTTTATGCTGGTGCTGTGAGAGTATTGCCTTTGTGTTTGTGTTTCTACCTCCAATTGATAAAATGAACGTTTTTTCAACTTCAAAAAAGCTTCAGCCCTGGTATTCCAGGCGGTCCATCAAGTATACAGGCCGACCCGCTTGGCTTCCGAGATCGGAGAGATCGGGCACGTTCAGGGTGGTGTGGCCGTAAGCAAAGGCAAGTGAGCAAGTGGGCCTTTATAGCTGGCTGCTGTGAGCAGTATTGCTTTGATGTTTGATGTTTCTACCTCCTAATTGATCAAAATGAAGTTTTTTCAACTTCAAAAAAGCTTACAGCACTGGTATTCCCAGGCGGTCTCCCATCCAAGTAACTACCAGGCCGACCTGCTTGGCTTCCGAGTGGCGAGATCGGGCACGTTCAGGGTGGTGTGGCCGTAAGCAAAGGCAGAGTGAGCAAGTGGGCCCTTTATAGCTGGCTGCTGTGAGCAGTATTGCCTTTGATGTTTGATGTTTCTACCTCCTAATTGATCAAAATGAAGCTTTTTTCAACTTCAAAAAAGCTTACAGCACACTGGTATTCCCAGGCGGTCTCCCATCCAAGTACTAACCAGGCCGACCCTGCTTGGCTTCCGAGATCGGACGAGATCGGGCACGTTCAGGGTGGTGTGGCCGTAAGAAAGCAGAGTGAGCAAGTGGGCCCTTTATAGCTGGCTGCTGTGAGCAGTATTGCCTTTGATGTTTGATGTTTCTACCTCCTAATTGATCAAAATGAACGCTTTTTTCAACTTCAAAAAAGCTTACAGCACTGGTATTCCCAGGCGGTCTCCCATCAAGTACTAACCAGGCACCGACCTGCTTGGCTTCGAGATCGGACGAGATCGGGCACGTTCAGGGTGGTGTGGCCGTAAGCAAAGGCAGAGTGAGCAAGTGGGCCCTTTATAGCTGGTGCTGTGAGCAGTATTGCCTTTGATGTTTGATGTTTCTACCTCCTAATTGATCAAAATGAACGCTTTTTTCAACTTCAAAAAAGCTTACAGCACCTGGTATTCCAGGCGGTCTCCCATCCAAGTACTAACCAGGCCCGACCCTGCTTGGCTTCCGAGATCGGACGAGATCGGGCACGTTCAGGGTGGTGTGGCCGTAAGCAAAGGCAGAGTGAGCAAGTGGGCCTTTATAGCTGGCTGCTGTGAGCAGTATTGCCTTTGATGTTTGATGTTTCTACCTCCTAATTGATCAAAATGAACGCTTTTTTCAACTTCAAAAAGCTTACAGCACCTGGTATTCCCAGGCGGTCTCCCATCCAAGTACTAACCAGGCCCGACCCTGCTTGGCTTCCGAGATCGGACGAGATCGGGCACGTTCAGGGTGGTGTGGCCGTAAGCAAAGGCAGAGTGAGCAAGTGGGCCCTTTATAGTGGCTGCTGTGAGCAGTATTGCCTTGATGTTTGATGTTTCTACCTCTAATTGATCAAATGAACGCTTTTTTCAACTTCAAAAAGCTTACAGCACCTGGTATTCCAGGCGGTCTCCCATCCAAGTACTAACCAGGCCCGACCCTGCTTGGCTTCCGAGATCGGACGAGATCGGGCACGTTCAGGGTGGTGTGGCCGTAAGCAAAGGCAGAGTGAGCAAGTGGGCCCTTTATAGCTGGCTGCTGTGAGCAGTATTGCCTTTGATGTTTGATGTTTCTACTCCTAATTGATCAAAATGAACGCTTTTTTCAACTTCAAAAAGCTTACAGCACCTGGTATTCCCAGGCGGTCTCCCATCCAAGTACTAACAGGCCGACCCTGCTTGGCTTCCGAGATCGGACGAGATCGGGCACGTTCAGGGTGGTGTGGCCGTAAGCAAAGGCAGAGTGAGCAGTTGGGCCCTTTATGCTGGCTGCTTTGTAGCAGTATTGCCTTGATGTTTATGTTTCTACCTCCTAATTGATCAAAATGACGCTTTTTTCAACTTCAAAAAGCTTCAGCACCTGGTTTCCCAGGCGGTCTCCCATCAAGTACTAACAGGCCGACTGCTTGCTTCCGGATCGGACGGATGGGCAGTTCGGGTGGTTTGGCCGTAAGCAAAGGCAGAGTTGAGCAAGTGGGCCTTTATGCTGGCTGCTAGTGAGCAGTATTGCCTTTGATGTTTGATGTTTTACTCTATATGATCAAAATGAGCTTTTCAATTCAAAAGTTCGACTGGTATTCCCAGGCGGTCTCCATCAAGTCTAACAGGCCGACCTGCTTGTTCCGAGATCGACAGTCGGCTTCGGGTGGTGGCCGTAGCAAAGCAGAGTGGCAAGTGGGCCTTTATAGTGGCTGCTGTGAGCGTATGCCTTTGTGTTTGTGTTTCTACTCTAATGATCAATGAGCTTTTTTCAACTTCAAAAGCTACAGCACTGGTATTCCAGGCGGTCTCATCAGTCTAACCAGGCGACCTGCTTGTTCGAGATGACGAGTCGGGCGTCAGGGTGTTGGCCGTAAGCAAAGGCGAGTGAGAGTGGGCTTTATGCTGGCTGCTGAGATTGCCTTGATGTTTGATGTTTTACTCTATGATCAATGAGTTTTTCAACTTCAAAAGCTACAGTGTATTCCAGGCGTTCCATCAAGTACTAAGGCGACTGCTTGCTCGGTCGGACGGATCGGCCGTTCAGGGTGGTGTGGCCGTAAGCAAGGCAGAGTGAGCAAGTGGGCCCTTTATAGCTGGTGCTGTGAGCAGTATTGCCTTTGATGTTTGATGTTTCTCCTCTAATTGATCAAAATGAAGCTTTTTTCAACTTCAAAAAAGCTTACAGCACTGGTTTCCAGGCGGTCTCCCATCAAGTACTAACCAGGCCGACCCTGCTTGGCTTCGAGATCGGCGGATCGGGCACTTCAGGGTGGTTGGCGTAAGCAAAGGCAGAGTGAGCAAGTGGGCCTTTATAGCTGGTGCTGTGGCAGTATTGCCTTTGATGTTTGTGTTTCTACTCTAATTGATCAAAATGAACTTTTTTCAACTTCAAAAAAGCTTACAGCACCTGGTATTCCCAGGCGGTCTCCATCCAAGTACTAACCAGCCGACCTGCTTGGCTTCCGAGATCGGACGAGATCGGGCACGTTCAGGGTGGTGTGGCCGTAAGCAAAGGCAGAGTGAGCAAGTGGGCCTTTTAGCTGGCTGCTGTGAGCAGTATTGCCTTTGATGTTTGATGTTTCTATCCTAATGATCAAAATGAAGCTTTTTCAACTTCAAAAAGCTTACAGACCTGGTATTCCAGGCGGTTCCATCCAGTACTAACCAGGCCGACCTGCTTGGCTTCGAGATCGGACGAGATCGGGCGTTCAGGGTGGTGTGGCCGTAAGCAAAGGCAGAGTGAGCAAGTGGGCCCTTTATAGCTGGCTGCTGTGAGCAGTATTGCCTTTGATGTTTGATGTTTCTACCTCCTAATTGATCAAAATGAACGCTTTTTTCAACTTCAAAAAAGCTTACAGCACCTGGTATTCAGGCGGTCTCCCATCCAAGTACTAACCAGGCCGACCCTGCTTGGCTTCCGAGATCGGACGAGATCGGGCACGTTCAGGGTGGTGTGGCCGTAAGCAAAGGCAGAGTGAGCAAGTGGGCCTTTATAGTGGCTGCTGTGAGCAGTATTGCCTTTGATGTTTGATGTTTCTACCTCCTAATTGATCAAAATGAACGCTTTTTTCAACTTCAAAAAAGCTTACAGCACTGGTATTCCCAGGCGGTCTCCCATCCAAGTACTAACCAGGCCCGACCCTGCTTGGCTTCCGAGATCGGACGAGATCGGGCACGTTCAGGGTGGTTTGGCCGTAAGCAAAGGCAGAGTGAGCAAGTGTGGGCCCTTTATAGCTGGCTGCTGTGAGCAGTATTGCCTTTGATGTTTGATGTTTCTACCTCCTAATTGATCAAAATGAACGCTTTTTTCAACTTCAAAAAGCTTACAGCACCTGGTATTCCCAGGCGGTCTCCCATCCAAGTACTAACAGGCCGACCCTGCTTGGCTTCCGAGATCGGACGAGATCGGGCAGTTCAGGGTGGTGTGGCCGTAAGCAAAGGCAGAGAGTGAGCAAGTGGGCCTTTATAGCTGGCTGCTGTGAGCAGTATTGCCTTTGATGTTTGATGTTTCTACCTCTAATTGATCAAAATGAACGCTTTTTTCAACTTCAAAAAAGCTTACAGCACCTGGTATTCCCAGGCGGTCTCCCATCCAAGTACTAACCAGGCCCGACCTGCTTGGCTTCCGAGATCGGACGAGATCGGGCACGTTCAGGGTGGTGTGGCCGTAAGCAAAGGCAGAGTGAGCAAGTGGGCCCTTTATAGCTGGCTGCTGTGAGCAGTATTGCCTTTGATGTTTGATGTTTCTACCTCTAATTGATCAAAATGAACGCTTTTTTCAACTTCAAAAAAGCTTACAGCACCTGGTATTCCCAGGCGGTCTCCCATCCAAGTACTAACCAGGCCCGACCTGCTTGGCTTCGAGATCGGACGAGATCGGGCACGTTCGGGTGGTGTGGCCGTAAGCAAAGGCAGAGTGAGCAAGTGGGCCCTTTATAGCTGGCTGCTGTGAGCAGTATTGCTTTGATGTTTGATGTTTCTACCTCCTAATTGATCAAAATGAACGCTTTTTTCAACTTCAAAAAAGCTTACAGCACCTGGTATTCCCAGGCGGTCTCCCATCCAAGTACTAACCAGGCCCGACCCTGCTTGGCTTCCGAGATCGGACGAGATCGGGCACGTTCAGGGTGGTGTGGCCGTAAGCAAAGGCAGAGTGAGCAAGTGGGCCCTTTATAGCTGGCTGCTGTGAGCAGTATTGCCTTTGATGTTTGATGTTTCTACCTCCTAATTGATCAAAATGAACGCTTTTTTCAACTTCAAAAAAGCTTACAGCACCTGGTATTCCCAGGCGGTCTCCCATCCAAGTACTAACCAGGCCCGACCCTGCTTGGCTTCCGAGATCGGACGAGATCGGGCACGTTCAGGGTGTGTGGCCGTAAGCAAAGGCAGAGTGAGCAAGTGGGCCCTTTATAGCTGGCTGCTGTGAGCAGTATTGCCTTTGATGTTTGATGTTTCTACCTCCTAATTGATCAAAATGAACGCTTTTTTCAACTTCAAAAAAGCTTACAGCACCTGGTATTCCCAGGCGGTCTCCCATCCAAGTACTAACCAGGCCCGACCCTGCTTGGCTTCCGAGATCGGACGAGATCGGGCACGTTCAGGGTGGTGTGGCCGTAAGCAAAGGCAGAGTGAGCAAGTGGGCCCTTTATAGCTGGCTGCTGTGAGCAGTATTGCCTTTGATGTTTGATGTTTCTACCTCCTAATTGATCAAAATGAACGCTTTTTTCAACTTCAAAAAAGCTTACAGCACCTGGTATTCCCAGGCGGTCTCCCATCCAAGTACTAACCAGGCCCAGGTGCAGGGGTCACCTTGGTGACCCCTGCACCAATGTGACCCCTGCACCGGTCTACAATCCCTCCTAACTCTTCCATCTTATACAGACCTTGGGGTGTAGAGGTTAATGATTAGGGCTAGAAAACTGAACATTTTAGGTTCAAGTCCCATATCTGCAAAGACATTTTATCCGGCTAAAGTGTCCGAGTGTCTTTATTGCTTGAGTATACTTTAGGTTTCGAAGCACCTCTTATACACAATCGATCTTTGATTAGACAATATAGGCTATAGCCTATATGGTGAGTAGCCTAGCCTATGTAGGATGTAGGACGCTATTATGGCTTTACGAACACAGCCTAACAATTTTGGCCGGATTAAGTAGGACATCCGGGTACTTCTAACCATCCTAAATCTTGCCACAAGAATCGGGACATCCTGAATCTTTTTTCTACATACTATAGTAGACAGTAGTGATGGGTCGTAATGTGCCGAGGCTTCGGAGCGTGTGTCGAGTAATCCCGGAAGTTTTTGGTGAAGCGCGTATCGATGCTTGTATCGTTTAGGGCGAATCACGTGACTGATGACGTTCGAAGCCTCGTTTGTTCAAGATGTGCTTCGGGTATTGTGGATCCACTCACACTTTGTGGGTTAGTGTTGGCGATTTATTGGTTTGGGAGTGATGTAGACGTGGATGTTGTATCAACTTGCTCGTCTTGCTGTGACTTTATTGTGCACCCCTGCCTCCGCTGTACCATGTGAAAGAGTGTTCTCCAAAGCAGGAGAAGTTGTTTCCAAAAGGGGAAATTGTCTGAACCCCAGCACAGTGGAACAAATTTTGTTTCTCAATAAAAATCAAATCAAATCCTTAAGTTGCACAAGCACATTCACTGCCCCTTACCTTTTTATAACACTGTGACAGTTTGAAAATAAGTATTCCTGTCATTATGAGTAATTCAAAGTTTGACAAAATATTTATTGATAGATTTATGTTTTATCATGTTTCATACCATAATAATACATCAAACAAAATATAAATTGTATTTATATGAATTAATACATGAACAATAGGCTACATGAAATGCATTTATTAAGATGTATTGATTTATTTACTTGTCAGTCACTCATTCCCATGGCTGCACTGTTGCAGGACACAGTATTGAGTGTATTACAAATTGATAGAATTATCTGGCTCTTTAACACTGTTTGACCAGCAGGGGGGTTGTATAGTGTTCAAATCGGTTCAAATGAAGCCTCGAGAAATGAACCTTTTTGTGAACCATTTGGCTTTAAGGCTTCAAGGCTTCAAAAAGCTTCATCTGGCCATCACTAGTAGACAGTTTGCGATTCGGAACGGAGGGATGGTAACTTGACAGTAACACTAGCTCAGTCGGGGTATTTAACAGAGTTTAGCCATTCAGGCAGCTGCTGCCACTCAACCGGATACGTAGTTCAAACGGTTTTTTTGTTGCAGATTTTCAAGAGTTACGATAAACCATGGTTTAGGATTTGTTTACCAGTTGTGCCAATTATAGTTACCAATCTGTTCAATTGAGGCGGGTATGTTTACGCTGCACCAGAGGAAATGCTGCCTGAGAGTCTCGACGTAGGGAAATAACGAAAGCAAATTATGGATCGGACTCCATGTTTGTAGTCCAAGTTTGCTGCTATGAAAGTAGTGCTAGCGATTATTACACGGATGTATGGTCGTGATTTCGGGGATTCATTCAATGTGATCAAGCTATTCAGATCATTTTTAATCTGAAACATTACATTTGTCGAAGATGCAGGATGACGCGCGCTACCTCAAGCGGTGAGACTTTTTAAAGATAACAATATTGTATCGTGATATTGCTGGGTTAGTTCATCTTATCTTGGTAAATAATAGCTAACTGACGTTAGTTTATCTAGCTAACATTGCTACAAAGCCTTCTGCACGTTAATAAAAATTAGAGTACTTTTGCTCCATCTTTAACTAACACGTTGGATGAGAGTGGGGTTATAAGATTGCATCATATGTAGTCAGCCCTGATGTGTGCACTTCTCTTGCATGGAGAGAAGCTCAAACCAGGTACCGTTTACACTTTGGGTAATTTAATGTATTTTGCTCGCCAGGAACAGCGAGCATCCGGTGTTATATAATGTATGAGTTTTTCTTAACCCCTATGACCCACCAATTAATTTGGCATACATTTAATCCCTACATGCAACACATACTTTTACCAAATGCACAACCAGTGAGCTTGCTTCCACAATCATCTCTCCAAAACCGCCCCTACGAGAGAGGGCTAACGAATGCAGAGTAGGGAGCATCTATATGCCTACAAACAAACAACCTGTGTTTCCTGGTGGATTTACTCAATGCCGAATCTACCACAAGGTCATACAAATCATTAGAAACGTGTTTACATTTCCAGACGATCAATTTTTCCAGCGATAACACACAATGCCATTTAACCGACAGCTTGTCAAACTGGGTTTGGCATTGCCTCCATATCTGCAATATCTGGGTTACAGCTAATATAGCTAGCAAGCTACTATGAGACGTCGACCGATTATCTGCTGAGCTAATTGTCTGCCTCCCGTTGAATAGGCTAAGTGTAGTTTAACGCTAATATATGACTGTGTTGACTGCACATTTTTCGACTCTTTTTGGACAAATATGTCAGCCCGTTAACCAGCGAGCACAGCCATGTTCGTCTGGGCGTGTCTTCCTGTAACGTTATTGTTGTGGTTGGTGGCGTTGTTGACTTCACCATGAATACGCAAGCCCAAGAGTTATTTAACATGTATTTTAAAACGAGTTCACTGTTGTTTTACAAGTTACTCATAAAAGGTTAAAGCTATAGTACTTTGTAACCTTGCTTTTTGTTGTTTATTTTGTGACACCTCTCTTTCAGAAAGTGGTCATTGCAGTCTTTTCTTCTGCAATCCCCCTTTAAAATGAAAATAGTCTGACATGCAAAGCAACACCCCCAAAATCAAACCAGGGTTGCTTGAGCCTGGAATATATTTTTGAAAGCAATAACAATGTCATCAGAAACGGTATTAATTCATCTGAGCATCACCAACATATATGATATGATATAATGTGTCATTACATGGTACATGTGTGACTAATTGCATTCATTCATTGTCACGGATGACCACAAGCTGAAAATAAAACATTTCTCGATTATTTCAGCCATGATAATGTCAATGAAATTTCCCGATAGGGCTTACGTTACAGCTTCATTTATAGCTAGAGATTTACAAACAAAATGTATTCAAATAATACTCAAGTAATTGTTCGTGCGAAGGCGGAATCATTTTAATTTCATTATAATGATAAACCAATAATTAGCCATTTTTTTCCAAAGCATGTTTTTGCTTTTCACTTTGTTGCTAGGGATACATTTCCAGTACCACGTCACTGCCTGAGTGCCTGGGTCATTCTGACTGAATGTAGGGGGAGACAGTAGCCTAGGGAATGGAAATAGTATTTCGAGAAGAAATCACAAAAAAAACAAATTTGAGTGGAAAATAATATGAATTACAACATTGTCATTTTTTAAACTGAAAGTCTTACATAGTACAGCTTTAAATGTTGGAATTATTGTTTACTTGACTGTCTGTTCATCATCATCGTCCAAAGCAAAGTGACTGCTGGCAGTTTGGACGTCCATCCTACAGAGAAGGCCCTGGTGGTCCACTATGAGGTGGAGGCCTCTATCCTGGGAGAGGGCGGAGGTCATATGCTGGGTGAGCGCAAGGAGGGACAAAAAATGTGAGTGTACTGTTTGGTTTTTCTCCACACAACTCTCATTCTGTCCCACCCACGTCCCTTTGGGGCTGTTGTTCCATCTCTTCTTCCTCATCCTCCACTTAAATTAAAATGGAGTTGATACAAGTGTGTCATTGAACTCTCTTTCACAGGGACTGTTCATATTGTACTCACCCTCTACCAATGTCCTCTCTTTCTCCCTATGCCCCTCCTCCAGTATCCGTGTGAAAAGTCTCTCTCCCAGCACAGATGTGGGAGCTTTGGCCAAGAAGGTTGTGGAGGAGTGTAAGCTCATCCCTGCTTCCCGCCTGCCCCAGGTGGAGCAGCTCCTCTACTACTTGCAGAACAGGAAATCGTCCCCAGTGGAGGGCAAAAGTCAGTCATGTCACCAGGTTCACACTTTAGCCTAGGATTCCGATCAAAATTCCATTACAAACCTGAGCTTCATTTTACACTGAGCAGCACAGTTCGGTTCGGCATGGTTCCGTTCGCTAGGGCACAGTAACCATAGATTTTATTTTTTTATTTAGAAGGGACAGCGCATATTGATAAACATGAGCACCAACGTGCAACATGTAAATGTGCCAGATTTATCCATGCAGACTAATTTTCACCTGTAGATCTGGCTTCCCTTTCCACTGGCGACAGTACCCATACTTGGTCGACGGGGTTTTGCTGGACAGCGATAGTCATGGTCCCAATATACATTCTATGGGTCAGGGGCCGGTTTCCTGATAAAGTTCTCTCTTAGCGAGCTACAAAGACTCATATGTTATGACTTACCAAAGTTGTTTACCTCTGTAGTCGTGGTTCCCGAACGGTCTCTTATGAGAAACCCTCCTTACGTCGTTCGTACACAGCTGAAATCGATTGCTCAGAGTTCGATTTTACATTTCCTGCTCATTTCATGCGCAGCTGCATGACACTAGGCTATATTATAAAACGTACTGCAGTCTTTGCGAATAAAAGATTGCTAGAAATCCTTCTAGGCCGAAACATTTATTTAACACTAGAAGCGCCAGCGTTCTCTTTATATGCTGCATAATCAAATCTACCTGTGCATTTCTAGTGTAATATAAAGTCATAAATTAGTTTGTTTAATCATCATCTGTGTTTTGGACCTCTTGTTTTATAATCTAAGTATCTTTAAGAACACTAATCACGTTTCGTGGTGGGTCAGTAAGGAAACTGAAAGTAGATATAATATCGCCAATAGCCTATATCAATAAAAACAGACGGCCAAAACAGCGTCCAAATGAGCTAAAATCCTAAATACAATAAACAGTAACATGGCACACGATTTTGTCGACCAATCAACGGACTGCAGTGTGTAGCTCCACCCTTTCGGGGCCCTTTGGGGCCGCTTGGTAACCCAATGGATGGGTGACAAAAATAGGTGCGGCACGGTTCGCTTATTTTGGTGTCCTTTCCCGCATTTGACAGTGGATAATCAAATAAATGCATGCTGTACCGTACCAAACCGAACCGCTTAGTGGAAACAAGGCTCTTATGGCTAACTTCAATTTATTTCATTCAACCTATCCTTATTATTGTATTCACTAGAGGGAATCCCTATCACCCGATGCCTCATTGAATGCTGTTGTTTGGCTCACATGAACCATGACAGTATGGAAGGCTGTAAAAAAAATTAAATGATGAATGGCAGAGTGTTAACCAGTGTATTGATTAGCCATGTGTAATGTATATATTATTGAAGGCACAAAGATAAGATGTATGTGTGTATAGTATAATGAAATCGTACAGTATATTAGCCAAAGCTTGACGTTTTCAAGGCAGTGCAGTCCTCCTGTAATGTCTTCATCATGGTTTGTCTATGTTTCTATGTCACCAGTGGAGAAGAGAGAGAAAAGAACAGTGAAACCCAGAGAGCTGACACCGTTTGAGGGAATGGAGGTGAAAGACTACAACCCAAAACCTCTTCAAATGTCATCTTGTTGATTTTTTTTTTACTGGATTAGCCCTTGTAATTTGACACTCACAGTGAACATTTGTGTCTTTGTTTATGTGCGTATGTGTAGTTGAATGAGGAAGCCAGTATAACCAGAGTGGAGGAGTATGTTGAACTGCTCTATGAAGGCGTGCCAGAGAAGATCAGGGGCTCTGCTCTCATCCTGCAGCTCGCCCGCAACCCTGATAACCTGGAGGAGCTGCTGCACAACGGTATCATTTCATGTTACATACAGTCAAGCCCGAAATTATTAATTTATTATTGATAATTAATTTGTATTAAATCATAGCCCTGGCACATTTTGACTAAAAGTTACTTTTATTTAGCCAGCAAGCTTTTTCTTGATTGGAAATGACACAGGCTTCTCCCAGAAGATAATAAGACGACTTGACACTTTTTGTTCAATTGCAAATAGAAGCTGAAAAATACTTTTTTTCCACAATGATGCCTCTTGTACATCTTCTGGGAGAAGCCTGTGTCATTTCCAATCAAGAAAAAACTTGCTGGTTGAATCAAAGTAACTTTAAGTCAGGGGTATGAATAATTTCAGGCATGACTGTACATACAAATCAGCTTGTACCAAACACCTACTTTTACATGCACACTTAAATAACTCAATAGTTAAAAGATGTGGCACATTTGTTTGCCATTTGCAGCCGTCCCTATGCACCAGAGTATTCAGAGATGTACCTGTTAATGGAAAACATTGATTCAAGTTTAAGGAAACCTCTTTGTAAAGTTCTTGGAATATTCTGATATCTTCAGTTTTTTTTCTAAAATATGTTAACAAGAAGCAAGCTGTTTCATTTGACATTTGCTTTTCACATCAGGCTCAATTTTTCATGGACTGTGTAGTCATTAAAACGAATACACCTGTGTGGGAACTATAGGCTGTGTACAAGGCTACATTTCTTAAAGAGACCCAGCAGCAAGTTGCACCAGACGAAAGCAAGTTTGAGGTTTAAGAGAGAAAGTAATTATGCACAATGTTTTTAGTTGAAGTTACCTTATTAATAAATCAACAATGTGTGTGTGTGTGTGTGTGTGTGTGTGTGTGCGTGCGCAGAGGCGGCTCTGGGTGCTCTGGCCAGAGTGTTGAGGGAGGACTGGAAACAGAGTGTAGAGTTGGCTACCATCATCATTTACATCTTCTTTTGCTTCTCCAGGTAACACACAGAGACACACACACAGTGGCACACTTCTTTTCCCTTACTATGTGTTACGTTATTCTGCTTCCTCCTTTTCACGTAGTGCGCCTCTTCTCCTCTTCCCCCAGTTTCTCCCAGTTTCATGGAGTGGTGAGTCATTATAAAATAGGTGCTCTGTGTATGGCAGTGGTGGAACATGAGCTGAAGAGACATGATGTGTGGCGCGAAGACCTGCGCAAGAAAAACAAGGCTTATATCCTTTTTCTTGTTATTGTTATTTGGTCTCTCTGTTTATTTTCCTCAATTTTATTTTTTTAGCATTTCTGGACAGTTTAGAGAGATAGATGAAATGGGGCAGAGAGGGGGAATGACATGCGGACAATTACTACGGGCCGGATTCGAACCCGTGGTCCGCTGCTTCTGAGGGCTGAGCCTCTATGGGGGGTGCTCTAAACAACTACACCACGAGCGCCACCCCCCCCCCCCCCCTTTCCTAAATGTTCAGTACTTTATGTGACTCAGTGTTTGTGTGTGTGTGTGTGTGGTGTGTGTGTGTGTGTGTGTGTGTGGTGTGTGTGTGTGTGTGTGTGTGTGTGTGTGTGTGTGTGTGTGTGTGTGTGTGTGTGTGTGTGTGTGTGTGTGTGTGTGTGTGTGTGTGTGTGTGTGTGTGTACACAATTATTTTCCTTGACTTCCTATCTTTTGTGTACGTGAGTCGGCGCCAGAGAATGGCTCTTTGAGAAGGGACCAGGACAAAGCTCAAAGAAAATTCCAAGGCCTTCTGGCTAAACAGGAACAGCTGCTCAGAGGTAAGCTGGCCTCTCAACTCTCAGAGAACAATCTTCTTCTCATACAGTACAAGAGCAGATTTGGTGTTCTTCTTCACTGTGATGTGAATGCAATGTTTATGTACCATTTAAAGGTACAGTGTGTATTTTTTGTGGACTTTTTTTCAGAACAGACCTGGTTAAAAAGGGAATATAATATTCATACGTATATTTTTTAATGCTTCTTGTACCCGATGACCCTAAATACACCTACAGTATATTACACACCATGCCTTTAAATAAAAAAAGATCAGAATGTGCATTGCTTGGCATTTCCCAACAACATTGAACAACAAATGAACTCCCAAAAGTGTGAGAAGCAGCTTTCGCTCACAGTAATGTTTCACCCCAAGCATTACTGCTATGCCTGGCTACATTAAGCATTCACCAAAAGTGTGAATCAGCGTTTTCTAGTATTCATTTTAATTGTAAGAAAGACTGGAAGGATGCTGACAGAAAGTTCCATTGCCTCATCTCTTTGGTCTCCCAGTGTCTCTCTACCTCCTGTTGAACCTGGCTGAGGACACCAGGACGGAGCTGAAGATGAGGAACAAGAACATTGTTGGTCTGCTGGTCAAAGTTCTGGAGCGAGATGATGAGGAGCTGCTGGTGCTGGTGGTTTCATTCCTCAAAAAACTCTCCATCTTCCTGGAGAACAAGAATGACATGGTGAGTGGCAGATACATACATGAACCACATCTAAACACCTTTCAGTTAACATTATTTACAAATGGGAAGTATTTGTTTGATTTAACTGTATTCAGTCTGTATATTGACAGGGGCTCATACTAAGAATAGGGTAGAAGAAAAAAAATAGCTAATAAGCTTTTGAGAAGAAAAAAAGTAAAAATTGTGCTATGATGGTATTATTGTTCACAACTTTATGCATGGAGTCAAAATGACCCCATACCAATCGGTAGTCCATGTATGTAAAATAGGTTGAACGTGGTTCTTGTTGTCGTTGTATTTGTTGCTTTACCCTCAGCATTTGTTGAACTATTCAGTTACTTAGTGGCTGCTGAAAAGACTGATTTGTATCGTTAGCCCGTTAGCCTGACCTAGCTTGTTTCTGTTTTGTTATTGGCAGGCTGAGGTGGACACTGTGGAACGATTGGCTCGTCTGGTTCCCTGTGAGCACGAGGACCTGTTAAATCTCACTCTGCGTCTGATGCTCAACCTCTCCTTTGACTCTGGACTCAGAGCCAAGATGGTGGAAGTTGGACTGTTACCTAAACTGACCGCCTTGTTGGGTAAATGTACACACTAACATTGCTTCATACAGTTAGATAGGGTCTATAGTGCATTTACAGTACATTATGCGGCTCTATGCACAGTACATTAGCCATGCGATGAATACCTACCTCTATGGATACTCATAATGTTCACTTATAAGCCACTGAAATCTGGACGAGCATGATATGAGATGTTGATGCTATCCTGACTTTTCCAGTGTGTTCGCATGTGTTGCCTTCAGTGACACAGATAATTGATAAATAATGTGACATTTAAGCTCCCTGAGGGGACTATTTGACCTTTCATGTAATACCATCATCAAAGAGAAAGTTACATTTGTCCAGTACTGTTGTTTATTACCAAATAAAAATCTGCTTAACATCAGCCCACAGTACATATAGCATGAATATAGACTCTTGAACTGAAATTTAAAAATGAAATCTAAGTTTTTTTAAATCCCAATTCAATTGTGTCTGTGTGCTTTTGATTGACATAATTGTAAGATGATGATGGTGTTATATTATCCAACTGCAACTGTGGTCAATCATTGATGATGATGAGTATGGCACATTTGAACTGCTCCTTGTGTATGTTTGTGGTCATGCAGGGGATGAGAACAACCGGCAGGTGGCCATACGTATCCTCTACCACATCAGCATCGACGACCGTTTCAAGAGCATGTTTGTTTACACCGACTGCATACCTAAGGTACAACCAGATCCACTGAAAATCACTTTAAACCAACCAAAGCAATCTGACCGGATGACTGAGTTTTTTTTTGTGTCTGTGTCTCAGCTAATGCACATGCTCTATGAGCACAGTGAAGAGGAAATGGAAGCAGAGCTCATCTCCATCTGCATCAACCTGGCTGCCAACAGGAGGAATGCACAACTCATGTGTGAAGGTATATTTACGTGAGCTGCACGTTATACACCAGATAATGGCTCACTGCATCCCCGGAAAATCCCCCCAGACCACTGACTTTTCCATTAGTACAAGTAGATCATCCATTCCCTGTGAGTGCTGTTTTGCTGTCGGGTTGAGTCTTGACTCGGTTTCATGCTTAGGAGGAGAGTTGTCTGATCATGATCATGATCATTGGAAAAGGCTTACCTCTTCTTTTTTTATCTTTTTTTTTTACAAGAGTCTGTTTGTGTGGTTCTGTATAGGAAATGGCTTGAAGATGCTTATGAAGCGGGCTCTGAAGATGAAAGACTGCCTTCTGATGAAGATGATCAGAAACATCTCACAACATGATGGCACATCCAAACCACTGTTTATAGTGAGTTACAAATACACAATCATAAATATTCACCACTATTTTTAGGCACAGTATTGTTATTAGTAGTGCTGTTAGCGGTATCAGTGCTAGCAGCAGAGGCAGTATTTTTTCTTTAGTGTCCCATGCTGTAAATGATCTCCTGGCTCAGGACTACGTTGGTGACCTGGCAGCAGAGATCCGTGCAGAGGAAGCAGAGGAGTGGGTGCTGGAGTGTCTGGGGACGCTGGCCAACCTCACCATCCCTGACCTGGACTGGGAACTGGTGCTGAAGGAGTACAACCTGGTACCCTACCTCAAAGACAGACTTAAACCAGGTTAGTGATTAGATAGAATTATGGCTCTACTCTACTCGCCTCTGTTACCTAGTCATTTGGTGAGGAATGGCTGTACTTTGCCGAGCCACAACAGCGTGGTTGTCCACAAATCCAGTTTTAAAAGAAACTAAAACAAAGACAGCAAGCTCTATCACTGCAACCTCAACAATAGCCTTGCTGTTTGTTTTGCAGGATAGGGCGCCGCCCACTAATGCCCCTCTGACCAATCAGTGGTCTGCAGTGTTTCTTGTCAATGTTAGGTACCTGGACCCTTGGAGCCTTGACAGAGTATGGGCCAAAAAGTAGTTTCATAGTGGGAAACCAAAAAATGCGAGTGGAGTACCGGTACCAGTTAGTGGAAAGCACCATTATTTCAGCCAAAAAAATTGTCTCTAAAGCTGCTTGATGTGGCTGAGTATGCTCGGCCTCTATTCATCACTTTTAAGACTTATTTTGCTGCAACAACCCTAACCCCGGAATTCCACTGGCTGCGCGTGCGTTGTCCCTACGGGTTTGCTCCGTGCGTCCACGTCCGTCAACACCCACCGGCTCTGTTTTCAAAGCAGTCACGGACATGCGCGGCGGGACAGCTGTTAGTTGCGAGACGGAGGAGTTCCCGCGGTAATAAAAGCGACGGCCGATCGCGCTTGATAATATGATTCTGTTTGTGGTATTTACATCACAAGAAACGCACCAAAGGTTATTGTTCCCATCCAAACAGTGGACACGCTTGTATGTGTCTCTGTTGTGGGAGTGTTACCTGCAGTGAACACCGAGTGTCTTATTTTGAAAATGAACCGGAGGTTTTATTGTTTTGTCGACATCTGTGTTCCTGTCTCTCTCGATGTGTTGTATGCTAAATTGATGCGGTGAGCTTCGGCATCCAGCAAAAATAGATACAGTGCGTATTTCAGCGGACTGCTGGAGCAGCAGCGGAGCGGAGAGACGGTGCAGCGGAGCTAGTGGACGCTCACGCACTGAATAAAGTAAAAACCTGACGGCGGAAGGCAGCCGGTGGAATTCGGCCTTTAAGCTTCATCCTGAGAGGTTTTTGTCTTTTTGTGTCTTTCAGGCTCAGCTGAGGATGACCTTATCCTGGAGGTGGTGATAATGATTGGAACAGTTTCCATGGATGATGCATGTGCCGCCATGTTGGCCAAATCCGGCATTATTCCTGCCCTTATCGAGCTGCTGAACGGTAACCAACACACCCGTTTTTTTATCTGCATATCTGCACTTGGCCTGTTCTTGGTTTAAATGGACAAAAACTTGATATTGGAATTTTTTATATTTATTTTATATGTTTCAGAAGTAACTACCTTTCAGCAGAAAGTTTTATTCAAATAAGATATCTTTTAAATTAGTATTCATCTTTATTAGGGGGCCAAGCCCAGAAGAGGCTGGGACCGCGTTTTGCAGAGCAACGCGGTTCCCAAGCCCTGCGGGGCAGGGAACCCTATTGTTTTTGCTGGGATTATTCTTTATTAGGGGGCCAAGCCCGAGTAGGGCTGGGAACCGCGTTTTGCAGAGCAACGCGGTGCCCAGCCCGCAGGGCTGGGAACCCTATTGATCTTGCTGGGATTATTAGGGGGCCAAGCCCGAGTAGGGCTGGGAACCCTATTGTTTTTGCTGGGATTATTATTTTTCTCCGCGTAAAACTGGTGCTGCAGCCCAAACCGTAGAGGGTAGGGACATGCCACTTGCATGACTAGATCCAGGTCCGTGCCTGGTACGCAGACAAAAAAATTCAGACATGCCGGCCACTAGGTGGCGCTACAACAAAGGAAAATGCTATAACTCCCACACCGAAAGTCCGACAGTCAAAAACTTTATATCCACAGATGCCCACAAGTCAGCTGCATCTTTTGAGATAGGCCACGCCCATTTGCGTATATATACATTTTTCGCTACATCGCAAAAACTGTGTCAGTCACCAAAACACACTCCTCCTACAGTTTTCGCCCGATTTGGACGAAACCAAAAGCATTATGCTCTACCGACTCCCACGAGCAAAAATAGGATAAATAATTTTTCTACGACCATCGGAAGACCAAACGGTAGCGCTTTAAACATTTGCGAAAATCCGTAAAAAAAAAAAAAAAGAGGGATTTTCTTGAAACTCAAGGGAGACTATCATGGGGCATACCTGAGCCTATGGCAAAAATATGGGCAAGAAATTCTTATTTGGGCCGGACTTATTAAAAAAAAGAGTTTTTCAATTTTTTTGCCTCTTTTCGCCATTTCCTAAGTCTTTCGGCGGGAAAATGGGAAAATTCAAAAAAGTTTCTTTACTATGGAGAGGCTGACAATCTGCTTTTGCTCATAAATCCCCAACCAAACATCGCACATTCAAAAACTTGACATCCACTTGTTCGGTACATTGAGCTGCATCTTTCTATCAAACACAGTTTTGCGAATGTCATCCATAGGGGGCACCAAAACCACAATAAGCATAGAAAACACGTTTGGGGCTATAACTCCCAGACCGAACATCCCACATTCAAAAACTTTACATCCCCGGATTCCGTAAATCGAGGGGCCGGCGCCGCGGACGACGACGCCCGATCCCGAGTCGCGTCGAGTTGGCCCCCGTTCATAACTGCTTGCAGTTCTAGTTAGGGGGCCAAGCCCGAGAAGGGCCTGGGACCGCGTTTTGCAGAGCAACGCGGTTCCATAGCCCTGCTGGGCAGGGAACCCTATTGTTTTTGCTGGGATTATTATTTTTCTCCGCGTAAAAGTGGTGCTGCAGCCCAAACCGTAAAGGGTTGGGACATGCCTCTTGCATGACTAGATCCAGGTCCGTGCCTGGTACGCAGACAAAAAAATTCAGACATGCCGGCCACTAGGTGGCGCTACAAAAAAAGGAAAACGTGTGTAACTTCCACACCGAAAGTCAGACAGTCAAAAACTTTATATCCACAGATGCCCACAAGTCAGCTGCATCTTTTGAGATAGGTCACGCCCATTTCCGTATATATACATTTTTCGCTACATCGCAAAAACTGTGTCGGTCACGAAAACATACTCCTCCTACAGTTTTTGCCCGATTTGGACGAAACCAAAAGCATTATGCTCTACCGACTCCCACGAGCAAAAGTTGGATAAATAATTTTTCTACGACCATCGGAAGACCAAACGGTAGCGATTTAAAGATTACATTTTTCAATTTGGAACATTTCTTCTTCTTTTTTTTAAAAATGGTACTGCAGCCCAAACCGTAAAGGGTTGGGACATGCCACTTGCATCACTAGATCCAGGTCCGTGCCTGGTACACAGTCAAATAAATTCAGACATGCCAACCACTAGGTGGCGCTACAACAAAGGAAAACGCGTTTGGAGCTATAACTCCCACACCAAACATCCGACAGTCAAAAACGTTAAACCCACAGATGCCCACAAGTCAGTTGCATCTTTTGAGATAGGCCACGCCCATTTGCGCCAATATAGATTTTTCGCTACATCGCAAAAACTGTGTCAGTCACCAAAACACACACCTCCTACAGTTTTTGCCCGATTTGGATGAAACCAAAAGCATTATGCTCTACCGACTCCCACGAGCAAAAGTTGTATAAAGAATTTTTCTACGACCATCGGAAGACCAAACGGTAGCGCTTTAAAGATTCGCCGATTAGCTTCCTTGTAATACCTTCTACGTAAGTGATCATAAATCCAAAACTATATATCGTGTCATGACACAATTTTTGAAGTATGGTTGTACTGTCTGAACGAGCTTCCTCAAAAAAAATTGGAAAATTTCGCTAAAAGGGGGCGCCAAAAACACAAAAAAGTATAGATCTCCTTATCCACTTGAGCATCTTTCTCTGCAATTTGTTTGCCTTTTGGTCTATAACTCCCAAACCGAACATCCCACATTCAAAAACTTTACATCCCCGGATTCCGTGAAGCGAGGGGCCGGCGCCGCGGACGACGACGACTGATCCCGAGTCGCGTGGAAGGCTTGGCCCCCGTTCACAACTGCTTGCAGTTCTAGTTCTTCTTTATTATTATTCTTCCATGCGTAAAAGTGGTGCTGCAGCCCAAACCGTAAAGGGTTGGGACATGCCACTTGCATGGCTTATCCAAGTCCATGGTACGTACGCAGACACAAAAATTCAGACATGTCAGCCACTAGGTGGCGCTACAACAGCAGAAAAACATGTTTTGGGCTATAACTTCCGCACCGAAAGTCCGACAGTCAAAAACTTTATATCCACAGATGCCCACAAGTCAGCTGCATCTTTTGAGATAGGCCACGCCCATTTGCGTATATATACATTTTTTGCTACATCGCAAAAACTGTGTCAGTCACCAAAACATACTCCTCCTACAGTTTTCGCCCGATTTGGACGAAACCAAAAGCATTATGCTCTACCGACTCCCACGAGCAAAAGTAGCATAAATAATTTTTCTACGACCATCGGAAGACCAAACGGTAGCGCTTCAAACATTCGCGCAAATCCCTTCAAAAAATAAAATAAAGGGATTTTCTTGAAACTCAAGGGGGACTATCATGGGGCATACCTGAGTCTACACAAAAAATCTGGCCAAGAAATTCCTATGTATGCCGGAGTTATTAAACAAATTAGTTTTGCACTTTCACTTCCTGTTTCGAACTATTTGGCGGGAAAATTCAAAAAAGTGGAGAGCTTGACAATTTCATTTTGCTCATAACTCCCCAACCAAACATCGCACATTCAAAAACTTGACATCCACTTGTTTCGTACATTGAGCTGCATCTTTCTATCTAACGTAGTTTTGCGAATGTCATCCATAGGGGGCACCAAAACCACAAAAAGCAAAGAAAACGCGTTTGGGCCTATAACTCCCACACCGAACATCGCACATTCAAAAACTTTACATCCCCGGATTCCGTGAAGCGAGGGGCCGGCGCCGCGGACGACGACGCCCGATCCCGAGTCGCGTGGGAGGCTTGGCCCCCGTTCACAACTGCTTGCAGTTCTAGTTCTTATTCTTCCATGCGTAAAAGTGGTGCTGCAGCCCAAACCGTAAAGGGTTGGGACATGCCACTTGCATGGCTTATCCAGGTCCATGGTACGTACGCAGACGAAAAAATTCAGACATCCCGGCCACTAGGTGGCGCTCCAACAGCAGAAAAACACGTTTGGGGCTATAACTTCCACACCGAAAGTCCGACAGTCAAAAACTCTATATCCACAGATGCCCACAAGTCAGCTGCATCTTTTGAGATAGGCCACGCCCATTTGCGTATATATACATTTTTCGCTACATCGCAAAAACTGTGTCAGTCACCAAAACATACTCCTCCTACAGTTTTCGCCCGATTTGGACCAAACCAAAAGCATTATGCTCTACCGACTCCCACGAGCAAAAGTTGGTCAAATAATTCTTCTACGACCATCGGAAGACCAAACGGTAGCGCTTTAAAGATTTGCGAAAATCCCTTGAAAAAAATAAATAAAGGGATTTTCTTGAAACTCAAGGGAGACTACCATGGGGCATACCTGAGTCTATAAAAAAAATATGGCCAAGAAATTCCTATGTATGCCGGACTTATTAAAAAAAAGAGTTTTTCAATTTTTTTGCCTCTTTTCGCCATTTCCTAAGTCTTTCGGCGGGAAAATGGGAAAATTCAAAAAAGAGTCTTTACAATGGAGAGGTTCACAATTTAATTTTGCTCATAACTCCCCAACCGAACATCGCACATTGAAAAATTTGACATCCACTTGTTCGGTACATTGAGCTGCATCTTTCTATCAAACACAGTTTTGCGAATGTCATCCATAGGGGGCGCCAAAACCACAAAAAGCAAAGAAAACGTGTTTGGGCCTATAACTCCCAGACCGAACATCGCACAGTCAAAAACTTTACATCCCCGGATTCCGTGAAGCGAGGGGCCGGCGCCGCGGACGACGACGCCCGATCCCGAGTCGCGTGGGAGGCTTGGCCCCCGTTCACAACTGCTTGCAGTTCTAGTTAGGGGGCCAAGCCCGAGAAGGGCAAGGGACCGCGGAATGCAGAGCATCGCGGTTCCATGACACTGCGGGGCAGGGAACCCTATTGATTTAGTAGGAATTATTATTATTCTTCCGCCCAAAATGTGGTAAAAGTGGTGCTGCAGCCCAAACGATAAAGTGGAAGAATATGCCACTTGTCGGGCTTATCCAGGTCCGTGCCTGGTACGCAGACACAAAAATTCAGACATGCCAACCACTAGGTGGCGCTACAGCAAAGGCAAACGCGTTTGGGGCTATAACTTCCACACCGGAAGTCCGACAGTCAACAACTTTATATCCACAGATGCCCACAAGTCAGCTGCATCTTTTGGGATAGGCCACGCCCATTTGCGTATAGATAGATTTTTTGCTACATCGCAAAAACTGTGTCAGTCACCAAAACACACTCCTCCTACAGTTTTTATCCGATTTGGACGAAACCAAAAGCATTATGCTCTACCCACTCCCACGAGCAAAAGTTAGATAAAGAATTTTTCTACGACCGTCGGAAGACCAAACGGTAGCGCTTCAAACATTCGCGCAAATCCCTTAAAAAAATTAAAATAAAGGGATTTTCTTGAAATTCAAGGGACACTATCATGGGGCATACCTGAGTCTATACGAAAAATATGGCCAAGAAATTCCTATGTATGCCGGATTTTTTCAACAAATTAGTTTTGCACTTTCACTTCCTGTTTCGAACTATTTGGCGGGAAAATTCAAAACAGTGGAGAGGTTGACAATTTCATTTTGCTCATAACTCCCCAACCAAACATCGCACATTCACAAACTTGACATCCACTTGTTTGGTACACTGAGCTGCATCTTTCTATCTACCGCAGTTTTGCGAATGTCATCCACAGGGGGCGCCAACACCACAAAAAGCAAAGAAAACGCGTTTGGGGCTATAACTTCCACACCTTTATATCCACAGATGCCCACAAGTCAGCTGCATCTTTTGAGATAGGCCACGCCCATTTGCGTATATATACATTTTTTGCTATATCGCAAAAACTGTGTCAGTCACCAAAACATAGTCAACAGTGGAGAGGTTGACAATTTCATTTTGCTCATAACTCCCCAACCAAACATCGCACATTCACAAACTTGACATCCACTTGTTTGGTACACTGAGCTGCATCTTTCTATCTACCGCAGTTTTGCGAATGTCATCCACAGGGGGCGCCAACACCACAAAAAGCAAAGAAAACGCGTTTGGGGCTATAACTTCCTGGTACGCAGACAAAAAAATTCAGACATCCCGGCCACTAGGTGGCGCTACAACAAAGGAAAAGGCGTTTTCTGCTATAACTTCCGCACCGAAAGTCCGACAGTCAAAAACTTTATATCCACAGATGCCCACAAGTCAGCTGCATCTTTTGAGATAGGCCACGCCCATTTGCGTATATATACATTTTTTGCTATATCGCAAAAACTGTGTCAGTCACCAAAACATAGTCAACAGTGGAGAGGTTGACAATTTCATTTTGCTCATAACTCCCCAACCAAACATCGCACATTCACAAACTTGACATCCACTTGTTTGGTACACTGAGCTGCATCTTTCTATCTACCGCAGTTTTGCGAATGTCATCCACAGGGGGCGCCAACACCACAAAAAGCAAAGAAAACGCGTTTGGGGCTATAACTTCCACACCGAACATCCCACAGTCAAAAACTTTATATCCACAGATGCCCACAAGTCAGATGCATCTTTTGGGATAGGCCACGCCCATTTGCGGGTGGGAAATTATTTCGCCACGTCGCAAAAACTGTGTCAGTCACCAAAACACACACCTTTCGGTCTATAGCTCCCACAACCGAACATCCCACATTCAAAAACTTTACATCCCCGGATTCCGTGAAGCCAGGGGCCGGCGCCGCGGACGACCACGCCCGATCCCGAGTCGCACGGGACGCTTGGCCCCCGTCCACAACTGCTTGCAGTTCTAGTTAGGGGGCCAAGCCCGAGTAGGGCTGGGAACCCTATTGATCTTGTAGGAATTATTAGGGGGCCAAGCCCGAGTAGGGCTGGGAACCGCGTTATGCAGAGCAACGCGGTTCCCAGCCCGCAGGGCTGGGAACCCTATTGTTTTTGTTGGGCCTTTTATGCTTATTATTATTATTATTTGGCGTCGTCTAGAACTGGTGCTGCAGCCCAAACCGTAAAGGGCTGGGACATGCCACTTGCAGGGCTTATCCAGGTCCGTGCCTGGTACGCACACAAAAAAATTCAGACATCTCAGCCACTAGGTGGCGCTACAACAAAGGAAAACGCGTTCTGGGCTATAACTTCCGCACCGAAAGTCCGACAGTCAAAAACTTTATATCCACAGATGCCCACAAGTCAGCTGCATCTTTTGAGATAGGCCACGCCCATTTGCGTATATATAAATTTTTCGCTACATCGCAAAAACTGTGTCAGTCACCAAAACATACTCCTCCTACAGTTTTTGCCCGATTTGGACGAAACCAAAAGCATTATGCTCTACCGACTCCCACGAGCAAAAGTGGGTCAATTAGTTTTTCTACGACCATCGGAAGACCAAACGGTAGCGCTTTAAAAATTTGCGAAAATCCGTAAAAAAAAAAAAAAAAGAGGGATTTTCTTGAAACTCAAGGGAGACTATCATGGGGCATACTTGAGTCTATAAAAAAAATATGGCCAAGAAATTCCTATGTATGCCGGACTTATTAAAAAAAAGAGTTTTTCAATTTTTTTGCCTCTTTTCGCCATTTCCTAAGTCTTTCGGCGGGAAAATGGGAAAATTCAAAAAAGTGTCTTTACAATGGAGAGGTTCACAATTTCATTTTGCTCATAACTCCCCAACCAAACATCGCACATTGAAAAATTTAACATCCACTTGTTCGGTACATTGAGCTGCATCTTTCTATATAACACAGTTTTGCGAATGTCATCCATAGGGGCACCAAAACCACAAAAAGCAAAGAAAACGCGTTTGGGCCTATAACTCCCACACCGAACATCGCACATTCAAAAACTTTACATCCCCGGATTCCGTGAAGCGAGGGGCCGGCGCCGCGGACGACGACGCCCGATCCCGAGTCGCGTGGAATTGGCCCCCGTTCATAACTGCTTGCAGTTCTAGTTCTTATTATTATTTTTCTCCGCGTAAAAGTGGTGCTGCAGCCCAAACCGTAAAGGGTTGGGACATGCCACTTCCAGGGCATATCCAGGTCCGTACCCCGTACGCAGACAAAAAAATTCAGACATCCCGGCCACTAGGTGGCGCTACAACAAAGGAAAAGGCGTTTTGGGCTATAACTTCCGCACCGAAAGTCTGACAGTCAAAAACTTTATATCCACAGATGCCCACAAGTCAGCTGCATCTTTTGAGATAGGCCACGCCCATTTGCGTATATATACATTTTTCGCTACATCGCAAAAACTGTGTCAGTCACCAAAACATACTCCTCCTACAGTTTTCGCCCGATTTGGACGAAACCAAAAGCATTATGCTCTACCGACTCCCACGAGCAAAAATAGCATAAATAATTTTTCTACGACCATCGGAAGACCAAACGGTAGCGCTTTAAAGATTTGCGAAAATTCCTTAAAAAAAAAATAAAAGAGGATTTTCTTGAAACTCAAGGGAGACTATCATGGGGCATACCTGAGCCTATGGCAAAAATATGGGCAAGAAATTCTTATTTGGGCCGGACTTATTAAAAAAAAGAGTTTTTCAATTTTTTTGCCTCTTTTCGCCATTTCCTAAGTCTTTCGGCGGGAAAATGGGAAAATTCAAAAAAGTTTCTTTACTATGGAGAGGCTGACAATCTGCTTTTGCTCATAAATCCCCAACCAAACATCGCACATTCAAAAACTTGACATCCACTTGTTCGGTACATTGAGCTGCATCTTTCTATCAAACACAGTTTTGCCAATGTCATCCATAGGGGGCACCAAAACCACAAAAAGCATAGAAAACACGTTTGGGGCTATAACTCCCAGACCGAACATCCCACATTCAAAAACTTTACATCCCCGGATTCCGTAAATCGAGGGGCCGGCGCCGCGGACGACGACGCCCGATCCCGAGTCGCGTCGAGTTGGCCCCCGTTCATAACTGCTTGCAGTTCTAGTTGTCCTTATTGTTACTGAGCACATGCATAACACAAACCTCAGCTAAATTTAAAAGCTCATAGCTGAATTTTGCGCTTTTATAATTCGAGTAGTGAACTTAACGTTCCAATAAAAGATAGATTAATCGATTATCAAAATAGCTGTCAGTTGCATCCCGAATAATGATAAAATAAACCATGTGCTAACAGGCAATATTAAATGTGAACCTGCTCAGATATCATACTTAAATGAATACTTCACCCATACGGAACCCGCATTATCAAAATCGCTATTATAATATAATGAATGAGGTTTTTCTTCCCTCAGTCTTCCCTTGGCCCAGCTGTCCTGTTAATCCTAACCCTACATTTTTACTAGTATGATGTCACACAAGTAAAATTTAGGGTTAGACCAGTGCTTCTCAAATGGTGGGGCGTGCCCCCCTGGGGGGGAGCCGTGAGTTGTCGGGGGGGGGTGGGATACAAATATCTGGGCACGATTATCGATAATTATCTGAAATTTGATGCTAACAAGAGGGGCCAGCAACGCCTTTACTGCCTTAGGAAATTGGCGAGATTCAATGTTGCAAAAAGCCTGTTGAAATTGTTTTACTGTGCATATATACATTCTGTCATCTCCTTCTCTGTCATCTGCTGGTACGGTAGCCTCACTATCAAGGATAAAAATTCTCTTGGGAAAATTGTTAAAACTGCCTCTAAAATCACTGGTATCCAGTTATGCCTTGTTTCCACCGAGTAGAGCGGGTTGGGTTGGAGCGGCTCAGAGCGGGACAGCTCACTTTTAAGAATCTCGGTGTTGTTTCCACCGCCGACCCTACCCTTACTGGTAGGACGGGGTTTATGACCCTACCCTTACTGGTGGGGCGGGGTTTAGGCTGGACTGCGATAGCCACCGCCAGAATGTGGGTCAAACTATCGGGCTGTGGAACAACTGTGGTCAAGCCAGCGCTCTCTTGTTTTTGCATGGTCAAACCAGCCGCTTCTTTATTTATTCCCCCCGTGTTGTTGAGAGCACAGAGACGGCTCGGTGCAACTGATAGAGACAGTGAGCGAACAGCGCTGGGTGCGGCAGCTTCGTGACATCGTAGCAGTGGGACACAGTGTAGCCAACTGATTCATTTAATGACGAGGAAAAACACCACACAATAAACAGTGCCGCGCTCACATTTTTCGCCAAAACACACTGACTCTCTTCACTCTAGCCGAGGTGACTACACAAGGCGGAAATGATTCTTTCGACCAACTGTGGTCAAGCCAGCGGTCTCTCGTTTTTGCTCGGTCAAACCAGCCGCTTTTTTATTTATTCCCCCCGTGTTGTTGTGAGCGTGTATTTACTACTATCTAGGCTATGGCGTAAACACACAGAGACGGCTCGGTGCAACTCATAGAAACAGTGAGCGAACAGTGCTGGCTGCGGCAGCTACGCAGTGGGACACAGTGTAACCAACTGATTAATTTATTGATGAGGGAAAACACCACACAATAAACAGTGCTGTGCTCACATTTTCGCCAAAACACAAGACTCTTGCCGAGGTGACTACACATGGCGGAAATGATTCTTTCGGCCAATCAAATGACGGCAGTGTGTAGCTCCGCATTTTCGGCACCCTTTCAGGCGGCTAGTACCCCTACGGAGGAGTACTGAGATTTGGAGCGGCTCAGAGCGGTTAGGTGCGCTTAAACCGTACCCTACCCAACTTTTGGCAAATGAAAAGCCAAACTACCCGGACCGAACCGCTCCGATCCGACCCGCTCTACTCGGTGGAAACGAGGCATTAGAGAGCCTCGATCCGTTTTACAATAGACAGCTGCTCAGAGGGGTATACTACGAAAGAAACTCAACAGAGTCTCGCTCTCTTTTTTTGATCTGGTTCAACATAACACATACCCTGGCTCAGAACTAACCGGTATCACGAAGGAAGTTATCAACCTCTTATGTTGAACGAGGGTTTCGGCTTCAGGCTCTGTGCGCGTCCCCATGAAAGGGGGCGTTTGACCCGTCATTTGACTCTGCTTCCGCACAGACTGGACTGATCTTTTGCCGCTAACTTTACACAAACGGACTGATTGCGAGCAGCTGAGTGAAAAAAAAAAAAAAGTGCGTCGCTAACTTCACTTAAGAGGAAGAGTATGTCAGTCTGAATGATCACAGAACAGCAGAAAACAGAGAGCCGAAAAAAACTCTTACTGCAAATAAGGAGAGAGTGGAATGTTGTCAGAAAATTGGGATTAATTTATTTTACAGATTGTTCTCGCAGTGCGTAACGTGACATTATAAAGCAATTAAAGGTTGAACTCGGATTTAAACAGTACACGATTTAGCCTCGTTGATAATCCTACACTTAAGAATCTGATTTTAAGTCTGACATTGTCCCCTAATGAATAGCATAGCCTATGTGGAAAATCACTTTAGTTTTGGGCCACTGTCCACATCAAAATTAATAATATTTTGATTTAGGCTAATAGCCCTTTATTTGCATCTTATAAATACCATTAAAATAAATTGCCTATATACAAAACCTGTAGTCTGTATTTTCCGGACAAATATGAATCTACTGTGAGAAGCTTAACCTGCGAGTCTGCAGCGATGTCCGAACTGTGACAGCTGTCACCTGTCACGTCCCAACTGTAATCGCTACTGATGAAAAGAAAGAAGCCCACAGTGAAACAATGTTGCAACCTGTGATTTTATAGAACGCTTCATTAAGAGCCAGTTTGTGTAGATCGCCAGGTAAAATCATTTGAGGTGAGAGCATAGAGTGGCGCTGCATACAATAGGTCTAGGCTATTTTACATTTTCTGCATCAATAACTATGCATGTGGCAAAAAGCCGCAGCGCGATGTTACAGTTCACTCTAATGTAAGCAGGGCTCAACGCTAAGGTTTTTTTCACTTGCCCGGATCGGGCAAGTGGGTCTGAATTCTACTTGCCCGAAGTCAATTTTTACTGGCCCCTATACAATTTTTTGTTCTATTAGGCGTGTTCAAATAATTGTTATATTTGCTCTTTCTTGACAATGTATAAACAAATCATGGACAGTATTATAGATGAGTTAAGGGTCATACTGAAAGTGGAGGCTATTATTCAAATATTATTTGAGTTGGAACATTTGTAATTTTTTTGTTTCTAAACCTACAATAAGTGCAAACGAGACATGTTTCATGCAAACAAAAATCATGTAAAGAACTTTAACAGCACTTATTTTTATTTGTTTTACCTTATTCCTTTTACAACAGCAATTCTTTAAAACTTCTTTCTGCAAACATTTTTTTAGGCCTACAACAATCTGTTTTAATATCTACTATAGGCTATTATTTTAATGTGTGTATGAGTGATTTTGATTTGATTCAAAATCTCAAAATTTGGCTCAGGACAGGCTGTTTTGAACACTTTTCCAGTAGCTTACTTTTAAGCTTCCACTGCCTCATGATAGGCCTATGTGAAGTCAGACACCTCTGGGCCATTTATTGAGATCTATGCAGGCTGTAAAGATGTTCCTCTGATAACTGTTGCTGATGTTTGTGTTGAACAGCACATTAACTGCTAGGCTACTAGGCTACTAGCAGCAGAGCTAACGTTAGCATCCTCGCTACTAGATTCACGTTGGGTGCATAAAGCATTTTAAAAAACGCGGATATTTTCACTGCTTTTCAGACGGTCGGGGTCGACTTCACTCCATTTATAATGTACTCGTTGTTCTCTTTCTTAACATTCGTTTCGATGTCTCACTATGGGATACGCCCCCTCGCGTATTCGCAGAAGCATCAATAACATTACGCCAGCCCCAATTGGCTGGCAGTCATGACGTCTGAGTCAGGACCTCACGCCTTATAAACTCCTGACGCAGCGTCACTCGCCATTCAATCACCTCTTCTCGCTTCCGAAGCAATATATCTCCGTACTGGTTTCTGCTGCTTACTGGCTTAACTGTCCTCTGTCGGAGCGGACACCTCCGTAGCCGGACGCTAGCGCTGCATTTACCAGTGGACTGCCTTCACCATAGGTAAGTTTTTGCGAGATTTCTTGGCTATACCTAGCAAGCTAACGACACAGCTGCGGTCACCTCACTGCAGCTTGTCTACCGCTCGAGCTAGCGTTAGCTTAGAGGATTATCACTCCAGATAACCCTCTTTTTCTCTACCTTTAGCACACCAGCTAAATGGATACAGCTGCAAAGCTGGCTATCCCCAGGGGACAGACGGAATCCACCCGCCTGTGCACCTGCGGGAACAAGATTTCAGCGAAGGATACACACCAAGTATGCTCCGCTTGCCTCGGGTTACAACATGCCCAGGCTGCAGTCAACGACCCCGGCTCGTGCATGCATTGCTCCCGCTACACAGCGAAGAGCCTCCGCCGAAGGCTAGCTCGCCAAGCTAGCCTTTCGGATAGGGACCCCGTCCTGCCCGGTGCCAACCGCGAGGAACCCCAACCCGACCTGGTTGAGGAGGACATTCCTGAGGAGGAGGTTCAAGGCTGGGGCTCGACACTTGACCTGCTAGACCCGCTGACCGAGCCGCCCCTCATGCTACACTATGAGGAGGACGAGTCAGCGGATGACTTTCTGGTGTCGGACGAGGACGACGAAGATGATTCTTCCTTCGTCCCCGCCACACAGACCGGCTCTCCGTGCCTTTCCGCCAAAGGGGAAGAAGGGGCTGCACAGCCTCGGCTCCCCTCGAGCGTGGATATGCACGACGTGTGCAAACGCGCAGCCGAGAAACTGAATATCCCGTGGCCGGCTGCCGTGGCAGAGGCTCCGCGGTCCCGTTACGAGGGGAAGAAATTACCCCAGGCTAAACGGGCTTTGAGGCAACTTCTCCCGGTGTTCCCAGAACTCCTGGAGGAAGTAACTGTCTCCTGGACGGACAAACCGTATTCCAGCAAGACCCCAATCGAAGGTGCGTCTTCCTTGGATTTTGAAGGGATGGATAAGCACGCCATGGCTCGGATTCCGCCCATGGAACCGCTGGTTGCTGCCCACCTCCACCCTCGTCTGTCGGCTGTCTCATCTAGGCCACCAACTCTCCCCAATAAGTCCGACCGTTTTCAGTCAGCCATGACTGAAAGGGCTTACAAGGCGGCCGCCTTGTCCGTGAGAGCGCTCAATGTCTCCTCCATGTTGTCCGCCTACCAAGCGGAGCTTTTCGAGGACATGATTGACGTGCCAGAGACCGCAGTATGGGACGAAATAACCACCATCGCGGATATCTACCTGCGCGTGCAGCGCTGCGCCGTACAATCTGTGGGAAAGTGTATGTCGATGCTGGTGCTACAAGAACGGGCGAGATGGCTTAACCTGACAAATTTGTCAGATAAAGAAAAGGAGGACATCCTAGACATCCCCGTCGTCCCGGAGGGTATTTTTGGCTCTGCTCTCGCCTCTATGCAAAAGAGGTGCGAGGCCAAGAAGAAAGACGATGAAGCTTTGCAGCTCTGTCTACCTCGGAGGGCACAACCGGCTGCGCAGCCACCTGCCAGGCAACCGTTCGCCCAGGCGGGATCAAGAAGCGGCCCGCCCGCTTTCCGCATCCCAAGGCGACCCAAGGCTCCGGCACCGGCCCCGGCGAACGTCGCCCCGGCCGAGACCAAGCCCGCCTGGCCGAGGAAGCCTTACAACCCATCCCCTAATCGGGCTGGCCAGCCGACTCCGGCCACCAGCCAGGTGAGGAGGAGAAAGAAGGCTGTTTAGCAGCCCAAGTGCTGCTGGAGGCGCCAGCTGTTCCCTGTTCCCTGGCGACCCCAGCCCGACCTCCAAGTGTGCCCGGGGAAGACATCCCCTGTGCCAACCCTCCCTCTCGGCGACGCATGGGCCCGGAGCCCTGTTCGTGTGTTCCGGCCAAGAGGAGAAGAGACACCGTTCAAATGTTGGATTGTTCAATGCCACATTTAATGTTGAGTCTCACAAGCACATTACATTCTGTGAAAATAAAAATGTGTCCACTGTCGCAGCCAGGCACACAGCCGAGGGCACAGTACAATTTTTCAAACAGAAAAAAAGTGATAAACACAAAGTTGCAAAACATAGTGCTATTATCCCCTATAACACCGCCAGGGGGGGCCAACGCCCTTCCTGGGGTGACAAGTCTCACAAACTCTGTCCCGAGTCTATCAGCTCGCGCATGCGCAGCAGTAGCCGGGCGAGCCGAACACTGTCAACCGCTAGAGAGCGGCATTGTACAGCAAAGGCAGATCTCCAAAGATCGTGTAGGTCAGACAGAGCTTTACTCCCCTCTATCTTTACGGATAGAGAGTTGGAAGAAATACACGGCGTCAAAGTGGGTGCCGCGGTGCCTCCTCGTTTCAACGGCCTGATTGCTTCCCGTGCTCAGGGAGAGTCTGCCCGGGTGCTACGAGAGGAAATTTCCGCTCTGTTAAACAAAAATGCTATTCGAATAGTGCCATCCGATCAGAAAGCGGAGGGGTTCTATTCGAGGTATTTCCTGGTCCCAAAGAAAGGGGGGAGCGGCATACGCCCTATCCTAGATTTGCGTGTTTTAAACAGGTATCTAAGGATATACAAGTTTCGTATGCTCACACACGCAGTCCTGTTACGCATGGTTCGCGCGGGCGACTGGTTCACATCAATCGACCTGAAGGACGCGTATTTTCACGTTCCCATTTATCCTCCACACAGAAAGTACTTGAGGTTCATGTTTCAGGACACAGCATACGAGTACCTAGTGCTCCCGTTTGGCATGTCTCTGAGCCCAAGGGTGTTTGTGAAATGCGCAGAAACAGCGCTAGCCCCTCTCAGGGAGAAGGGCATACGCTTGGCCACCTATTTGGACGACTGGCTACTGTTAGCACAGTCAGAGCAGGAGGCTGTGGCACACACAAGCATGGTGTTAACGCACTTAGCCGATCTCGGCTTTGTAGTGAACAGGGAAAAGAGCGTGTTGACTCCGAGTCGGAGCATAATGTTTGTGGGCCTGCAATTGAATTCGCTTGCTCACACAGCGCATCTGTCAACCGAGAGAGTGGAGTCTTTCAAGTCCACCCTCGCGCGTTTTGGCATAGAGAAACGGGTCACGTTCGGTCTGTGTCTCAGGCTGCTGGGACTCATGGCCTCAGCCCTGGTGGTGGTGAGGCTGGGCAGACTTTATATGAGAGATTTCCAACATTGGGTGGCTTCTCTCAAACTGGACCCCGTGCGTCACAGACACCGCAGAGTGATTCTGAATGCGTCTTGCGCTCTGGCGCTTCGCCCGTGGAGACGGCTATCCTTTCTGACGGAGGGCGTACATATGGGCACGGTTACGAGCAGAAAGGTGGTGACAACGGACGCCAGCCTGTCAGGCTGGGGTGGTGTGTTCGAGGGCAGAACGATAAACGGGGTTTGGAGCATGGATCTCCATCACGCCCATATAAATTATTTGGCGCTACTAGCAGTGTTTCTAACACTGAGACATTTTCTCCCGTTACTCCAAGGGCATCATGTGCTAGCGAGGACGGACAATACGTCCACTGTAGCCCATATCAACCGTCAGGGAGGTTTGCGCTCTCGGCAGTTGCACACTCTGGCACGCAAACTGATATTGTGGAGCGATGCTCATCTTCTCTCTTTGAGAGCGACACACGTCCCCGGGTTTCAGAATTTCGGTGCCGACCTCCTGTCACGGGGCGACCCTCTTTACGCAGACTGGAAGCTCCATTCGGCTGTAGTCGATCAGATTTGGACACGGTTCGGCCGCGCATCAGTGGACCTGTTTGCGTCAGGCGAGAACTCACAGTGCCCGCTGTTTTACTCCCTACGGGACCGCAGCGCTCCGCTGGGAGTGGACGCATTTGCACACGAGTGGCCTCGCGTCCCTCTTTATGCGTTTCCCCCGCTGGCTCTGATTCCCCCGACGTTGTGTCGGGTGCGGGAGAATCGGCTGTCTCTGATATTGATCGCTCCTTATTGGCCGTCAATGTCTTGGCTAGCGGAGGTGAAACAACTCCTCCGCGGCTCCCCGTGGCCCCTGCCGTGGCGAAGGGATCTCTTATCTCAGGCCCGCGGCCAGATATTTCACCCACACCCGGAGCGGCTCGTCCTTTGGGCTTGGCCCGTGAGTGGTTTAACTTGAGACATACGGGGCTGTCTCAGAGTGTCATTGATACTATTCAGAGTGCTAGAGCATCATCCACTAGATCACTGTATGATGCTAAGTGGAAGGTGTTTGAGGAATGGTGTGTTAAGGCACATGAAATTCCCTTTCAGTGCTCAATTGGTGCAATTCTGTCCTTCTTACAGGACTTGATTGACAAAAAGAAGGCATTTTCTACAGTCAAGGTTTATTTGGCTGCTATTTCTGCCCGCCATGTTGGTTTTGAGGGTAAGACGGCAGGTCAACACCCTCTGGTTTGTAGGTTTATGAAAGGTGCCCGGAGACTGTTACCCAGCTCCAGACCTATCACACCCGCTTGGGACCTGTCTGTGGTCCTGGAGGCCCTCACCAGGCACCCGTTTGAGCCTATAGAACACATAGACATGAAGGTCTTGTCTTTTAAGGTGGCTCTGTTGTTGGCTTTAGCCACAGCTAAGCAGGTGAGTGATATGCATGCTCTGTCGGTACACCCTGCATGCATGCGGTTCACTCCTGGTAACCATGGGGTGACCTTGTTGCCTAACCCGGCCTTCGTCCCTAAGGTGATCAATACATGTTCACCGGTGGACTTAACAGCGTTCCAGCCACCGCCTCATGGCTCGGAGGAGCTGGAACGGCTACATGCACTCTGCCCGGTTCGTGCTCTGCATGTTTATGTGGAGAGAACTAGGGCTTTTAGGAAAGCAGATCAGTTATTTGTGTCTTGGGCTAAACCTCACTTGGGCAAACCCATCACAAAACAGAGACTTTCTCATTGGATAGTGGATGCTATTTCACTAGCATACTCTAGTGCTGGCCTTCAGGTCCCGGCTGGGCTGCGAGCTCATTCTACCAGAGGTCTAGCGACCTCCTGGGCTCTGTTTAGGGGGGTCTCTATCCAGGAGATCTGCTCCGCAGCTAGCTGGTCATCGCCCCTCACTTTTGCAAGGTTTTATAAGTTGGATGTGACTTCTCTGAGCCTGGCCCATGCTGTCCTAAGCGTGGCCTCCTTGGGGGACTTGCCTGGTCCACAAACCTCTGGGTGAGGGGGGTTGGTAGTCAGTCGTTCGAGATAAGCTTGTCTGGCAATACGGGAGTCTCCATATCCCATAGTGAGACATCGAAACGAATGTTAAGAAAGAGAACTATAGGTTACTTTCGTAACCCCTGTTCTCTGAGTAACATGAGTGAGATGTCTCACCGGACCGCCCTTCTTGCTACTTGGGGGAAGCGAGAAGAGGTGAGCTTGTTTATTGAATGGCGAGTGACGCTGCGTCAGGAGTTTATAAGGCGTGAGGTCCTGACTCAGACGTCATGACTGCCAGCCAATTGGGGCTGGCGTAATGTTATTGATGCTTCTGCGAATACGCGAGGGGGCGTATCCCATAGTGAGACATCTCACTCATGTTACTCAGAGAACAGGGGTTACGAAAGTAACCTATAGGCTTTTGGACTTTCTGTCACACCAACCTACGGCGTGTAGTTCTCTTCTGGGTGTGTGTGTGTGCTCACCGGTGTTGTTGTGCCGAGTCTGCGTGTGTATGTGTGTGTGTATCGGCAGTGGAGCCCCGCCCCCCCCCTTCACAAAACAGAGCAGAGAGGAGAGGAGAGATGCAACGTAGCAGACACTACGCGCACAAAAATTAGCGTTAATGTAATAATTAGCACCAGTTAAATATGAAAATAGACCATAGATAGATTACGTGTATTTGGCGATTCAAAAAAATTAAATAAGACATATGATTTTTTTTTTATTTTCAAGAATTTCAGCGGAACCTCCCGGTTGCCCGATCGGGCATGCCAGTTGTCATAGTTACTGGCCCGACATGGCATTTTACTTGCCCCGGGACGTCGGGCAATCCTTATTGTCGAGCCCTGTGTAAGCCTTATGTCACGGCTTCGTTTCGTTCATTTAAATAGTTTACTCAGTGAAAAGTATCGCTCAGACATTATAGTCAGGCATAGTTTTCATTTCATTTCATTTAATTATTACGGCTCACGGCCATAGCACATGGCATGGAGCACACAATTCAAATTAAATCATTACAAACAAACAATGGTGTACGGCAAGGACAAAACAAAAACATTACTTAAACAATGGCAGGACATTTCTCAGAAAGGCACCTGTTTTAACAATAACCCCTGTTTTTTCTGACCTCAAAAGCAAAATCTATTTTTATCTTAGATGGAAAATAAACATAATATTTTGGCAGGTATTTTTCTCTATAGTACACTACATTTACATTTTTACACTCAAAAAGAACATGATATTCATCACCAACACAATTGGAATCGCAGAGGTTGCAAAATCTTTCATTTCTTTTTAGCCCTTTGTACCTTCCAGTGACTTTGGGTATTCTGGTGTTATTTGTTCTAAAATTGCATATAGCCTGCCTGGACTTTTGGTTTTCATACAGCAAATATTTTTCTAATTTAATCTCTTGTTTAAATTCTATGTACATGTCACAGGAAGTCATGCTTGTAAGCTCGCTCTGCCACCTCTGAATGAATTGATCTTGCAACCTCTGCTCAACAGTTATTTTCAGCCAGTTAATGTTGTTGTACTTGAGTACAACCTTAAAGGGCAGCGCTCTAAGAGCCGAATTTAAGCTCAAACTCTGAAACAAAAACTGGTCTGGGCAGGTTAGCCGTGCAGCCTCTGTTACCACGGTGATCTAGCCAGGTAGAAAGAGAGCCACCTTTCGTGATACTGAAAACTAAGGCTTTAGGGGCCACTCACACTAGGGCCGCGGCCCCGTGCCAAAGCTCATTTGCATACTAAAGTCTAGAACGTTTGGCCTAGTGTGACCACGCCAACCGTATTCCAGCACGGAACAGCCCCTTGGCCACGGCACACCTTGGAGAGGTGTGCCGTGGCCAAAGTACAGATGCTAATGAGATGACACGCGCACAAGCAAGCGCACAAGCAAGCGCACAGGCGACGTTCCTGACGTGAATTTATTAAGGATGCATATAGTCCTTTAACGCCCGCTGCCTTACTAGTCGGCACCAGAATTGCCCACCACTTGGACTTGTAGCTACATAAAATGTGTGAGAATTAACGTGTGTGTAGGCCTAGGTGTGGGCTAATAAAAGAGGGAGAGAGCTAAATAGGTGAGCGCAGAAAGCAAAGAAAAAAGGTTTTCGTGTTTACTCACGTTCGTCAGATGATTTTTTTCTTTTTCCTCCCGCAGCTGTCATAATAATGCCTTTACGCATGGCGGTTGAGACGAACCCAACACGGCACACAGCGGGACTCCGCGGCCCGGTGATAAGGAAACAGTAGCTACTTTATAAAGACACTTAAAATAACGATCTCTGCCCATACAAAAAGTTCTGACTTGGATTACTTGATAGAGCGATCGATGTGTATAAAACCATCCAGTACGTATGGTCTGATGACGGGCCGTTATATTAATAATAAACAGCGTGCTGCACAAATATGAGACTGTCCACCGCGACCTATTACGTCAAGGCTACATTTAAAAAAAACAATAGCTTAAGGATTCTCGTTGCTCTAATGTGGAAGTGGAATATATGATTCAAATTTGGCCGGATGAAAATATTCACAAACAGTCGTATAGCCTACAAGTAGACTATACGCTCCAAATCCTAAACGCGCACGGTGACGTAGGCAAGGTGCAAATGTGCCCAGGCCACGAGCAGTGTGAGCACGGGCCTGCGGGGGGGAGTGGGGAGGGGGGGAATCGTGCTGAATCTTCCTGCAGCACGGAACAGGCCAACGGCACTAGTGTGAGTGGGCCCTTAGACTCCAACAGACCTCGCTCAGCCCTTAATCTCGCTTCGTAGTATACCCCTCAGGAAAGCTTTTTACATCTGACATGATAATACCCATCCACTCAACTCAGAGTTCATATTGTTGCCATCTGGCCTTCGTCTGTGTGTACCCAAGATCACCAAAAACAGATACAAATACTCTTTCATCCCATCATCCATCCGGGCAATCAATGCGGCCAGCAGCAGGTAAATGCTGCTGATGCTGATTTTATTTTTGTGTTGCTGATGACTTTTATTTTTATTTATTTTTATTTTTATATCTTGGGTTGTTGATGACTTTTATTTTTATTTATTTTTATTTCTTGGCACTTTATTTTTATGCACTTTGTGTCTCCTCAGGCTTGTGTATATATTGTTGTGTTATTGTGTCCATTGATGTCTTGTTTGTCGTGTGTCTTTAAACTTCTCCTGCTGTACACAAATTTGCCCTCGTGGGACATTTAATAAAAACCTTGAACCTTGAATGTTACAAATTTTTTTGCTGCAGAAGTTATCTCAGCTAATTTTTGTTATCTAATTTGATAATAAGGTGATTGTATGCAGAATGCTCGTGCCAGAAACTCAAACAGTGGTTTTGTACAGATAAATAAATAAATATTAGCAGGTTCTCAATAGTATTTCAATTTAGGGGGGAGGGGGGCGCGAAAACATTTCTGTCCCCTAGGGGGGGAATGACAGAAAATAATTGAGAACCACTGGGTTAGACAGTGAGACCATAAAACACTCTTTCTGCCTTTTCTCAGGCTAGGGTGAACCGATTTCTAAAATGTTTGCACATTTATACTCCATAGGATCTCAGAGTTCAATACACCTTAATATTTCCACCGGTGAACTAGGTCTTTAATGAAATGGCTGTATTTTTGACCTGTTTTTTTCTGTTTGTCTGTTGGTTAAATGTAGCCCAACAGGAGGATGACGAGTTTGTGTGTCAGATTGTCTACGTCTTCTATCAGATGGTGTTTCACCAGGCAACACGAGATGTCATCATCAAAGACACCCGTATCCTTCCAACAGTGCACTGTCTTACTTAGATTAAGGGTTAAATGAGAATTTCCCTGCGTTCCAATCCCCATACTTTCTGCCATTTAGTATGATAGAATAAAGTTTTAGACTGTCGCAATTCTTGTGGTAAGATTTAATATGCTTAAAAATACCTGGATGTCTACTACATCTGGCCGAGATTTTTAAGTGTTGAAATCAGCATGCTATTCGGGCGATTCGGACCCACAATCCAGTGCGCACAACGGAGCCTCCTTATAAAAAAAATACAGGGATGCAACGTATAAATTTAGAAGCAAGAGGCAGGATCAAGGCGCAATGTTAATAAATAAATAAGTAAGTTATTTTCCAATTGTATGCCTACTGCATGCTAACTAGATTATTTCTATGGTCAGATGTAGTATTTAGAATAGGAAAAAAAAGAGTATGTGATTTGGAATGCAGGGTAGGTTTTCCTGTGTTCACACCTCTTGTGAGTTGAGGAGACACAGCTTGCCCACACTGTAACACTTTACACCACCACCCCCCAGCAGTTCCTTTCCTAAACCTTCTCTCTAGAGGCTCCAGCCTACCTGATAGATCTGATGCATGAAAGAACGCTGAGATCAGAAAAGTGTGTGACAACACCCTCGATATTATTGCTGTAAGTGAAACACACACACACATTGCTGATGCACACATAGGGCCTGATTAAACGTTTCAGTGTGTAAATACTAGGGGTGTAACGGTACACTAATGGCGCTTTTCCACCGCACATGTAGCTCGGCTCGGCTCGACTCGACTCGACTCAACTTGGTTTGGTAGCAGCACGGGTCGTTTTCCACCGCAAATAGTACCTGCTGAACGTGGGGGGGTCGTCGTAAGGGGCTGAAAGCCTACTCCGGAGCAAAGTAGCAAAGCAGAAATTACGAGCAGTTGTTGCACTATTAACTGAACCAACCGCCAGAAACACGGATGAAAAATGTTTAAGAAATACCCCCCTTGTATCTGTTTGCTAAAAGAAGTAGAAGAATATTGCTACGGGCCATTAAAAGGGATGGTTGTTGTCCCGATGTGTGACTCTGCCACACTGTCAGCTGTAGGGATGCGTCACGTACATCCCTATGCACGTAAACACGGGCATGATAAAGTTGACTGTTTAGTGCTTGTTTCAGGATACGTGTTTTCAAATGCAAGCCGTGTCTCAGCCTGAATATTTTATTGAGGTAATCAGTTCAGTCCGAGGCTTGTAATGTAATCGCTCGCTATCATGTCTGTCCCAGCTGGCTACTATTTAGCCTAGCTGCTAGCTGCCCTACATGTCTCCTCTCGTATGTTAAAAGTAACTTCCCCAACAACCAACACTGGGTGAGCTTAGCGAATATATTCACTAAGCTCACCCAGTGTTGGTTATGGAAAAGAAATTCGGATCTGTGATGCAAATCAAATGAAAGAGAGCCAGAGAAGGCTGCACGCGGCGTAAATACACTCAAAAGTCCCGGAGAGTTGGAGAGAATAAACAACAGAATGAAGCCGGTAGTCTCTGGCCACTGATTGGCCAGACAATAGTCTCTGGCCAATCAGTGGCCGGCCGTCTGCCGACGTCACCTTTTAGCATCGGCTCAGCTCGCTTGGAACCTAGAGCGAGGCGATACCAAAAAAGCAGCCGCTACCAGGTACCAGGTACCATGAAATTGCGGTGGAAACGCCAAAAATGCGAGTTGAGTCGAGTCGAGTCGAGTTGATACCATGCGGTGGAAAAGCGCCATAAAGTCAAGGTTCGGTACGTACCTCGGTTTTGAAGTCATGGTACGGTACAGTACGGTACGCTTCATAGTTAACGGAGAATGAACAGCTTTAGCTGTCAGTAACTAGCTGACAGTATGTAACATACAAATAAAATGCATAACGCATGCAATTCTCCAATAAATAAAATACTTATTAAATACTAGTGTAAGTGCAGCATAAACTAAAATTGCAATGAAAAAATATAGTGTTAATGCTCAGCAGGCTCTGTAAACTGGTGTAAACAAAGGGTATGTCATATTTTTTACTTTAAAAAAGGAAAATATTGCTGCAGCTCTCTTAAACTCTAAAGTGCTCTTAAAAATATAACAATTATCAAATAAAAGTGCTACTGCTGCATTAATTGAATGACAGCTTGTTTATGTTCAGTATAAAAAAGAAAATAGTGTCTGGGTTTTGCCCAGCTCGTTTTTCTTCACAGTAATGGTGATGGTATGCGCATGCATGTTCAACGTGTTGCCTCCTACATAAGCGATCGCGGTGAAACAATAACCTGTGTGCCGACATTGTTCCACACGTCAATCACTGTTTTCATAATTCACCTGGAATCCGAAGTTATCCCTCAAACGGGATTTGAATGACAGGGGGGCGCCTGTTGTCTTTCGCCAGTGTTGCCACAGTTACTTCGAAAAAGTAATCCGATTACTGATTACTCGTTACTCCTTAAAATAGTAACTTAGTTACTTTACTGATTACTTGGTGTTAAAAGTAACTAAGTTAGATTACAAGTTACTTTAAACTAGTGCTGTCAGTTTATCGCGTTATTAACGGCGTTAACGCAAACCCATTTTAACTGCGTGAATTTTTTTATCGCGCGATTAACGCTCGTCATGGTCTAGCAAACGTTGTGGTTTTTTCTCATGCTGTTGTATCAACTAGTAATGTTAGAACAACTGAAACACCACAAACTATACACCTGGCTCGCAGGTAAGTTACTGTTAATTCAAACGGAACATGTCCTACAGCGTAATTTCACATTAAAATAATTTAACTGGCAAAACGACTAAACGTCAAGTCAATTCTGACTTTTATTTTGAAGCAGAAACCGGAACCTAGCACTTCCTAGCTCGGCTGCTTCACTAGTAGCTTCTTCCGTGTTGTGACTCTGGGACTTCGCGGAAAAAGAACAGTAGCCTAAAGAAAGCTTGTCATTTGCAAAAGTCTTACTTATAACTCTGCGCGCACACCAAAACCTCCATGAATGTTGGTGGCAGCCGCCAGTCATTCATTTTCACTTTATTTTTCGCTACGAAGGGCGACTGCCTCGGCTGCAGCAGCGCCATGGCAACCACCCGGCACCCACCGGCAGTCCGGCACACAAGCGTATAGCCTAGTGTGTCCACTCCAATAAGCCGTGCGTGGATGAAAGACTCCCACAACATTTAGGCCTACAACAACAAGTTTAATTTAGCCTAAATACTAATTTGTTTGATATAGCCTATGTTGTTTTATGGTTTGGTTTTTAAATAAAAAAATAAGTTCCAATTACGTTTGTGTATACTGTTCTAGGGTGGGGGGATCTACATTGTGGGCTATTTGCACTGAATAGCAAATTATGATATTTTAGAAGAGATACACTGAATTACAAGGGTGTAGAGAATGGGTGTGATAGGAGCATTAAAATGAGAAAAAATAATGGGACAAAAAGAAATCAAGGGACATTTAGGCTAGAATAGGTAAAAAATGCGTATCTATGACATTGATAGTTAACTCGCGATTAAATATTTTAATCGCTTGACAGCACTACTTTAAACGTTACTTCATAGGTTTTGAAACCCATATATCTCAGTTTAAAACATTTACACATTGAGAATCATTGAACATATATAAAATAAAGCTTGTAGGCTAGTAGCTGTTTTCAAAATAATAAAAATTATGGTTTAAAAAATGTAATAAAAAAAAAACATTTTTCCCCCCATGAAAATAAATGCATTCCTCCAAAGTGCAAAGACAGTAGCAGTGTCTTTAAACTTAATGTGCTTGGCCCTTCACTCTCATGCATTAATTTGACTTTTCTCTGCGATGTCTCATGTGTTGATAGACTGGGTGTGTGCGGCCACCGGTCGCCACGTGACTATAAGTTTCCAAGTTTTAAACACTATCTCTTCAACGTCACCGTACCCGAATCCTAAATATCCCCATAGCAGACGCTATATTTCATGGGGGGGAAAACGTTTGTGTTGCGCCACAGTTCAGCTTAAACTCGGCCGTAATGCTGCTGCACACACACACACACAGGCACACACGCACACACACACTGCATGTCAGAGACGAGGGGCGCTACCAAAAAGACGAGAGGAGCAGTTGGAGCGTTTAGAGACACATGCGTGCATATTTATTTACATTATATCGCAATCGCAGTCATTTGTGCAGTTATGTAAAATGTTTTACTAAGGAAAATGACAGAAAAAGTAACGCACAGTGACTTTGATGAGTAACTTTAATCTGATTACTGGTTTGGAGATAGTAACGCGTTAGATTACTCGTTACTGAAAAAAGAGGTCCGATGCCGGTAACGCGTTACTAAGTAACGCGTTACCGGCATCACTGTCTTTCGCCATGCAGTTCGCTCTCTGTTCGAAAGCACTGTATAACATTTTGATTTGCACCAGACCCGTCACCAGACCTCAGTCTTAAGGGGGGCATATGAGCACAGTTATTATTAGCCTACAGTACACTGTATATTTTTAATAGTCCTATACTCTATTCGCGCAGCACGTAATCATCACGTTAAACTAACCAACAGCGGTAGCCTAGCCTATAACATCAGTCCTCATAATTTAAAGCAATAGGCCTACATTACATAGAAGCAATGTTATGAATATCCATAAAACACTTGACTATTCAACATATTAGATGTAGCCTAACACCAGACGCATATCTCAAACATTGCATTTTAAAGCAGTCAACAGAGGGATATGCATTGCCCACACACACACACACAAACGGTAGCCTACTTTGAGTGGAGGCAGGGCTGTGCTCTCTCCAGTCCCTTCTATCAGTACAGCGGGAGGCGGCGTTTCTCCGAGCTCAACCTCCTCATCAACATATCTTTCGGCCTCCGGGTTCAAAGCAGCCAGTGCGCCAATGAGCTTGCTACTACTCCAAAACGCGCATCCATCTCTCCTTGCACAGCTTCAATAACACTGTAAAATACTCTTGAACTCAGTCTTTTCGTCTATGTCACTTTGTGACGGACCAACTGTTTCCTCAACTGCAAATCCGCGGAGGTCCTTGTAAATTGTGCGTCTTCTCTTGCTTGGACCGGGTTCGGTCCGGGGTCGGTCTCCGGCACAGCCTCGATGGCCGCGGAGAGGTGTGTATCTCTTGCTCTGACTGCAGCTGGGAGGGACTGCTGCGTGAGGACTCGGCCGCCTGTCAGTGCTCTGGGAAGGGGGGGAGTGGCCGTTGAGCACCCGCTGCTCGTTTAGAAGTGTTAAGAGTGATACATGCTTTAGCGACAGGGTCTCTAAAAGTCACCAATAACACCAGAAAAAGTAGCTAGATTGGTCGCTGGTGGCTTTTTTTGAAAAAGAGTCGCCAGAGGGGTCTGAAAAGTCGTTGAATATAGCGGCTAAGTTGCTAACACTGCCTGACCCTCATGCTCACCAGAGCTAATAGACTCTCAATCGCTGGCTGCTACTGCGCACGTGCGAGCCCGAGCCGGAGGCTAAATGGTCCGGGGGGAACTCCGACGACAAGTTTTAAGTTCCACACCGCAAAACAAGCCTGTACATTCGCCATATATTAATGCTATTTCCTTGGAGAAATGCCCCGCAGGTCAGAATAGAAAGAAGAGAGTGCCGTAAAGCAGAACGCAGGTGGCGAAAAACTAATCTCCAGGTTCATTATGACATCTTCAAAGAGAAACTGTGCACGTTTAACTCAGAACTGAGAAATGCAAGGCATTCTTTCTTTTCTGACATCATCACCAAAAACAACAACAATGCACGTGCCCTGTTTGCTACTGTCGACAGATTAACAAACCCTCCTGTGTCAGTAGCGTCTGAACATCTCTCCACGAGGGCTTGCAATGAATTTGCCTCCTTCTTTACTGAGAAAATTCACAAAATTAGACAAGCTGTCACTGCATCAATACCAAGTTCAACATATGTGTTCCCTCTTAAAATCAATTCAAATGCAATGACAGAATTTTATCTTATAAACCACAAAAACCTGGAGGATATTATACAACACCTGAACTCCTCATCCTGTTGCCTTGACATTCTGCCCACAGGCTTCTTTAAAACTGTTTTTAGCTGTATGGCCTCAGATGTTCTACAAATTGTCAACACGTCCCTTCAGACAGGTGTATTCCCACAGGCCCTGAAAACAGCAGTCATCAAGCCACTCCTAAAAAAGAACAATCTAGATACATCACTCATGAAAAATTATAGGCCCATATCTAACCTACCATTCTTAAGTAAAATCATTGAAAAAGCTGTTTATCAACAGTTAAATAACTACTTAGCAATGAATAACTGCTTTGATGTCTTCCAGTCAGGATTTCGACAACACCACAGTACTGAGACTGCTCTGGTTAAGGTCCTCAATGACATCCACTTAAACACAGACAGTGGCAAAAGTTCTGTCTTAGTTTTACTGGACCTCAGTGCCGCTTTTGATACAGTTGACCACAGCATATTACTAGATCGACTAGCAAACTGGGTTGGACTTTCTGGAACTGTACTAAGCTGGTTTGAATCCTACTTAAAGGATAGAGACTACTATGTGTCAATAGGCAATTTCACATCTGAGCGGACAAATATTGAATGCGGGGTCCCCCAAGGTTCCATTCTTGGCCCTCTTCTATTTAACATCTATATGCTCCCACTAGCTCAGATTATGAATAAGAACAAATTATGCTACCATAATTATGCAGACGACACACAAATTTACATAACCATATCACCAGGAGACTACAGTCCGATACAGGCACTGAGTAAGTGCATTGAACAAATCAATGATTGGATGTGCCAAAATTTCCTTCAATTAAACAACGATAAAACTGAAGTAATTGTCTTTGGTGCCAAAGATGAACAATTAAAAGTCAGCGCACAGCTTACATCCGTTATGTTAGAAGCCACACCCCAAGCCAGAAATCTTGGTGTTGTTGTAGACTCCGACTTGAATTTCAAGAAACACATAAAATCAATTAATAAATCAGCCTACTACCACCTAAAAAACATATCAAGAATTAAAGGGCTTATGTCTCAGCAAGACTTAGAAAAACTTGTCCATGCATTTATCTTTAGTAGACTCGACTACTGTAACAGTGTCCTTGCTGGCCTTCCAAAAAAATCTATCAGACAGCTTCAGCTAATTCAGAACGCTGCTGCTCGAGTCCTCACTAGGACCAAAAAAGTGGATCACATTACCCCAGTTCTGAGGTCTTTACACTGGCTTCCAGTCACTCAAAGAATTGATTTCAAAATACTGATGTTGGTTTATAAAGCACTAAATGGTTTAGGGCCAAAATACATTACTGATATGCTGATAAGTTATGAACCGTCCAGAGCCCTTAGGTCGTCTGGGACAGGTCTACTTACAGTCCCTAGAGTTAGGACTAAACGAGGAGAAGCAGCTTTTAGTTTTTATGCACCAACAATCTGGAACAAACTCCCAGAGAACTTGAGGTGTGCTGCAACTTTCAGTTCTTTTAAATCGAGTCTGAAGACTTTTTTGTTTCCATTTTAACCTGCAATTTTCATTTTATTTGCTTCGTTTATTAAATCGAGTTTTCATGTTTTTATTTTTATTTGCTTCTTTTATTCGCTTTTAAATGTTTTATAATGTGTTTTATGTATTCTAATCTTGCCCCTGTAAAGCACTTTGAGTGGCCTTGTGTCTGAATTGTGCTATATAAATAAACTTGCCTTGCCTTGCCTTGCCTTGCCTTGCTATGTAGGCTACGCCACAAACGGACCGCGGTCCACCTCTGTAACACCAAATACGTGCCTGTACCGTCACGGTACGGTACAAATACCTGTATCGTTACACCCCTAGCTGTAGCCCTTTCAACAAGTGGTTATAGAGCTACGTCCGGTTCCTTTTTGGCAACAACTACTATTTATTACGTTGTCTCCTACTTCCTTGTGAAATCCTCCGCAGGGATTCTCGAGCAAGCGCAGAACGAGAACTCCGATATGAGATATGCGATCCTGTACACATGCAGGTAGAATGCCGACTATGAACGAGTTATCTAGGTCTTCTTATCGGACTTTGCTTGTCCGTTAATGTGCCGATTTGTGTGCAAAGTAGATTGGATAAAGGTGTTTACATGCATTTTACAAGTCCTGTTGAAGTCTTATTCGTTTATTTACCCGATTGTGAGTCTGCATGTAAATGCACTGATTGTCTGTAGCTTATTCTTATTACTTTCCCCTTTACTCTTCCAGGAGTATGATGAGGAGTGGGGGAGGAAGATTCAGTCGGAGAAGTTCCGTTTCCATAACAACCAATGGTTGGAGATGGTGGAGAGTCGCCAAGCCGACGAGTCTGAACCGTATCTCTATGACAACGACAACGACAGGACCGATCTATTCTATAGCGCAGGTACAGCAACACACTCACACCTACGTCTTCAATTTCCTTAGTTTAATGTTTATTGCACATATTGTAAATAATGTTCTTCTTCATATTGCACATGTTCAATGTATAACTTTCTATACTGTTTGATTTTGCCTCACTTTTGCACTATCTAGAATTTATTTATTGCATATATTAATTATCTTATTTCATTATTTTGTTATGTGCAGAGAGAAACGTATTTTTCGATTCTTCTGTATGTCTGCCACATATTGCAGAAATTGACCATAAAGTTGACTTGATTGACGCACAACACTTAATGGCACAAACACTACCCAGCAATAATAGTTTGAGTCATGAGACTTTCAGACCAAAATAGAATGGTTTATCTGCTCCAACCATGAAAACACACCTAATTCAAAAATTTGCTTCAGATTTGGATGGAAACCTGTAGTGCAGTGCAATGCTGACTGAGTGCTGAGGGAACCACTGTATGCTTTTACACAGTCTGTTATCCGCATGTCAATGTGTCTTCAGATGGAATAACTCCAGGAGACGGATCAGCCAGTCCGGATTTCTTCAGCGACTTACACACTCAAAATGGAGACCTGCTTCATACAGGGTGAGTCAATAATGTGACTTCATGACAGCCATTTGACCACAATATAGAATCACAATTATTTTTCCTGTCCGAATTGTCTCAGTTTGGGTTTACATAACAGTCCTTGTTCATTTTACCGTATTACATTGCACCTAGAACGTATTAGGTTTATCTTGAGTGATCAACTGAAGCCATTTTCAAAAATATGGTCACCTTTTATTTTGTTTCTTGATCAACACACATTTGAACATAAACACAAAAATCACACATACAGTAGTCCTGGATGGGCAGGCAATCTATACTTTTTTTTTCCTGTCTTTTCTTTTTTCTTTTTCCTCTTCTTTACCTTATACTATGCTTGGGAAAAAATTACAAAATGTAAACAGTTTCCTGGTGCGTATACATGTCAAGACATATGCACAAATTTGAAACACAAATTTGACCGCATTTGCTTTTCCAGAGATGGCAACGACGTCTTCGACCAGACCAGCTCATCGCCCGGGCGGCCTGCTACTGCCTACGGCTTCCGCCCTGATGAACAACCCTTCTATCAGTACTCATAGACACACACAAATGCCTGTTTAACTTATACACTTCAGGACGTTGCGTCATCTTAAAATCATTCGGCATTGGCCACTGTTAGGTCTTTTAGATTCAGCTTTCACTGCGAGTATGGAAAATATGTAACTCTGTTTCAGAGGGGTGAAATGATTGGCCTGCAACAACTATAAATATAATAACCAAGGAAATTGCTAAAACTACTAAAATCAGGATGAGAACTGTCCAACACATTATTAAAACCTGGATAGAAAGTGGTGAACCATCATCTTTGAAGAAGAAATGTGGTCAGAAAAATATGTATAAAATATATGCTATGTTTAATAGTGAAAGTAAGAGCATTTCCACAGGCACAATCCAAAGAGAACATAAGGGATATGGACTATACAGCTGTGTAGCCGTCAGAAAACCACTTATGAGTGGGGCCTATCATGAAAAAATGCTTCAATTTGCCTGGGAATATAAAGATTGGACTCAGGAGCAATAGGAAAACGGTTGTGTGGTCTGATGAGACTGATGGTCTGTTCCAGAGTGATGGGTGCATCAGGGTAAGAATAGAGGTGGAAGAAGTGATGCTCCCATCATGTCTAGTGCCTACTGTACAAGCCTGTGTGGCAGTGTACAGTAGGATCTGGGGTTGTTCAAGTTTTATTTTATCAAAATGTGCCGTAATCAAAGCTGAAGATGGTCTAACGAAATATTTGAGTGTGTGACTTTTTCTTGGGCCGGGCAGTGTATAAGTACATAATAGTGAAAAGGGCTGAAACGCCACCACTTCAGAAAGTGAACTAGTTAGTGACTGAACTGCAGTCCTTTTCAGTACCCATTTCATTCATTTACCATTATGTGAAACAGATAGGTAGATGGTCCTTACTTGCTTACTACCTTGTTATGGCGAGTCCTCAGTGAAAATGAGTTTAAAGAATGTGAACACAAGACTTAAGTTGTATGTACATTTTTGCATGTATTAACATTATAATTACTATGTTGCTAACTCAAATTCACTTTAAAAACACTTAGTATGTATACGTAAATTCCATTGTTTTATGGTTTGAGATCCACCCCGTTGAACTCATGTGACACTATGCCAACATACTAACCAAGGAGTTAAGTTACACAGTCAATCCATTAACATCCACTACAATTTACATAGCTTTCCTTTGTCTATGGCACTGCAAAATGGCCACAGTGTTTTGTTGGTGATCCTTAAGACTAGGGTGCTTTTACACTGGTAAGCTAGTCTGAACTTGGGTGCACACCAAGAAACTGTACCAGGGTCTGCCAATGTGAAGTGGTCTAAGATTGGTTACAGTTAAAGGAGTACTCCACCAATTTAGCAAAGCATGATTAACATAGATAGTCACTGCAGAAGAACTAGAGACATTCTCTTTTCATTCAATGTGGTGCCTACGTTACCCACAATGCACCGATTTTGACATTTTTACATTGTTAGCAAGAAAGCAGAGACGGGTGAGCCTCATTGATGTATTTGCAGGCAGTAATATTTACAATATTTACATATTAGAAAACACTAGAAGGCAGAGTAGAAGGCTTAGGGGGAAAAGTCAAATTCAAATAGCAAACCCAGTGTGGAAGTTGCCTAATAAGTGCTTACTCTTGGGTTTAAAACTCTTGCCATCTTTGTGGTCACTACTTGGTGTTCATGTTGCTAATGTCTAACCATAGCAGTATTACATTTATCCAATGACAAAAATCTAAACTGGAAGCATCTTAAGTTCCTCTGATCAGGAAGTGAATATTTTTGTTGTGTCAACATTATTGGTATGATTTCACGTTTGCGTCTTCAGAGTGGCCAGTTTCTTGTAGAAATCACTATTGGATTTTTTTTACAGTTAGAGCTATGGAGGGTTACACTATATATACTTACAGTGACAAATCAGCTTGAAAACTGTGTGGGACACTTCCTGCTGCTCCGTTGCTCTGTGTGTGATTGTACGTTTGTGAATCAAAGTAGAAATACTGTATATGGTGCCATGAAACGAACTACGTAAGAAAAGGAGGGTCAAACTAACATACTGTATTTGCATGAAACTAACAGTTAGATTCATACTGCACTATTTATAGGAATATTCGCACATATAGCTAAATGTTGATTGATGGTTGTGTTTTTTTTTTATCCTATGTTATTGTTAATATATGTATATTATTGTGTTTTTATATGATTACTGTTATAACAATTATATTGCTAACACGACACTGCAAACAAGCAAGTACTGGACTATAGGAACACTCCATCTCTCTCAATGTATTTCATCCATAGGTTCTTTAATAAAAATAGAATCAAACAAAAAACCCATGACATTTTTTATATGTTGAAACCTGCGTTGTTCTTCTTCCAGCCTTTGTTAGCAACATTCCAACAACTTCATAAGGGTTAGAAATGCAATAATTACAATTTGAATGTAAAAAATCGAAACACTTCTCTTCTTCAAAAAGTAGTTGTAAAAATTGTGACGCAGTAAAAATGGCACAGGGTTTTCTTTCCCTACCGTTCATTAGGAATCTGTAGAACATGTGTCAGTAATACAGAACTGACTGATGGACCCAACAGTTTGTTAGTTCTGGTGTGTCATGACGCATTATGTTATACATTTGCACTACATTTTGTAATAACACAATCTCCCACATTTTCTAATAAACAGCCTGAACGAAAATGCAATAATATGGCACATTATGTACAGTATGAACCAACCAAAATTGATTTTTTCTATAAAATTGTAGCGTTTATTTTATGCATTATGGCATATTTCTTAACTCAAAATATTTGTTCAGTGGATGAGTAGTACCTTTCAGTGGTCAATAAGCTTCACTGTATTCACAAACAAACACACACAACTCTGCAATTAATCAGGGTTTTACATAATTTTTTTCAGAAAAGAAAACATTGTGTGGTAATACAGTTGTGTCTAAAATAATAGCAGTGTGTTTAAAAAATTGAGTAAAGATCAAAATCCTAATAATAGCTTTTATTTCCATACACGCAAATGCATTGGGGACATTGCACATTCAATTCCAAATCCAAATATGAAGACACATTTGTCAAATGTTTCTATATCTTTACAGAAAGTGAAGAAAAAGGAATATTAGACAGTTGCATTTGCAAATAGCAGTGTCTGCATTTTTCTTTACAACTCAAACATTTACTGTATCAACTGAAAAATGCATGAAGATTTAGCTTTCCTATGAATCACTGAACTAATATTTAGTTGTAGAACCTCTGTTTCTGAGCATCTGTGTTGCATGGAGCCGACCAACTTATGGCACCTGAGAACAGGTGTTTCAGCCCAGGACGATTGGACTACATTCCACAATTCCTCTAGCCTGGCATTCCCAGACCTGCCACTAGGCGCTGGCAAATTAAATTTGCTGCGCGTGTTGGTCTGGACACGCTCCGTTGAAGCTTTATCAGAATACCAGAAATCTGGGATAACGTTTCAATTGGTTCTATCTAATATGGGCGCGCCAGAGCCCTTTATATGGTACTCTGGGGAGGACGTAACCGGATGACGACAGTGACGTGCATGCGACGTCGAAGCCGTGATAGTAAACATCAAAGATGGCTGTTGATATGTTGTGTGAGTTTGAGACTGCTTTGGCCTCGACCCTTAACGATTTGGAAGACGGCACTCAAATCGACTTTCATTAGCAAGTAAGTGGAATGTTCTGTTTTGCCGACCGACAACGGCAAACGTTTAATTTAACAGCTGTTCGCTAAACAAACGGGGCTTACGTCACCTTCGCTCTGATTGGTTGTGGCTATCCAACTGCGTGCAGTGGCATTTGAAATCATGGACATATAAAGAAATGGACACCGTATTGAAAAATGGCGCCCATTCATTCCTATGAAAGCTTCTCATTGGCGCAGAGAAGCAACAAGGAAGCTGCCATATTGCTTTCATGAGAGCCCTGGCACCATGCTCCTCCTCCCTCGAAAACAAACTGAAAGCCGTTAAAAGCCGTTGGGCTAATAAAACGCTTGATGTGGCGTTTTGAAATGAAAAAACTTCAGTTTTAAATAGTATATTGTCTAAAGATAAGTTTGAGCCTATGATTGATATCCAGAAAATTTTTGCGGCGACACAATCATGTTCGCCGCTTGTATTGGTGTGGACGGGAAAATCTCCCTAAAGGGATTTCAGGAAAATGAGCTCCCATTCACAGCATGCAGTACTAATGGGTTGGCCACTAGTCCATGCTGGCTGCTCGGAGAAGGCAGCATCCTGGGGGCCTGTTTGAAATGCACGAGTAGGAGCCGCCCCTTGAGTTGGAAATTACTATTGATCGTCGCCAGACCCTCTATCGTTCAAGATATCAGGGTCAGGATTTCCAGGCTACAATTCCTCTGCATTTCTTGGTTTTGCCTCAAAAACAGCATTTTTGATGTCACCACATAGGTTTTCTATTGGATTAAGGTCCAGGGATTGGGCTGGCCACTCCATAACGTTAATCTTGTTGGTCTGGAACCAAGATCTTGTTCGCTTACTGGTGTGTTTGGGGTTGTTGACTTGTTGGAACACCCATTTCAAGGGCATTTCCTCTTCAGCATAAGGCAACATGACCTCTTCAAGTATTCTAATGTATCCAAACTGATCCATGATCCATGGTATGCGATAAATAGACCCGACACCATAGTATGAGAAACATCCCCATAACATGATGTCTGTACCACCATGCTTCACTGTCTTCAAAGTGTACTCTGGCTTGAATAGGGGCCACAGACAGTTTGTCAGACGACCCCCAAACACTGAATTCAAGCCACGGTACACTTTGAAGACAGTGAAGCATTCCCTCTTGGGCTAAGCCCTGGATGTTTCAGAAACCTAGAAACGCCCCTGATACGAACTCCTCTGCGGTATGGTCCCTCTGTAGTATAGTGGTATGAGTTTGGTCATGTTCGATGATCTGTCAATACTAATGTTTTAGCTTTGGCTTCCACAAACAACTAATGCTGGGCTTACACTAGAGGACTTTTAAAAGACTTTGAAAAGACTGAAGACTGAAACCCTCTTACATCTAAAGACAATCAACTCACACCTGAAGACAACTAGTCATTAGTTTTCAGTCACAGAGTGAGATTTTGAAAAGACAGGGGGTCTCATATTGCAGGACTACAACTAGATTCCTTTTGAGATTAACATTATTTCCGCAAACGCGATAGTGATTATTTAATTAAAAAAAGGTTAATTCAATATTCCGAGCGGGGGAATTCCTTTAGTTATTTGACCATCTTTATTTGCTGATCTCGTCCCCCAATAACTTTAACTCCTAACCCTGTATTTGACGGTAAAGTGTTAAGGTTGCGCGGCTGTCAGCCTGGTTCTCCCACCGAGGCTTCAAGGAAAAAGTGTCCGAAATAAGGGCCTACACAGGTGGACACAGGTCGCGACTATTGCCGCTCCTCCTGCGTCGTGCTTGGTGCATGCGAGAGTGTGACAGTGTTTACGTCATTTCGCTTGAGCCAACCCCCTAAAGGTGCGAACACACTAGGCATTTTACACGCGTACAGACGCGTATGAAACCCGCCCCTTTTCCATAGGGAACCATTGGTTTACGCGCGTACAGGTCGCGTAAATGCGTCACTCGCGCTAAAGCAACATTTTAGCCGCGTTAGCCGCGTATGACCCGCGTATATTTTACGTGCGTAAATTTTACGCGCGTATATATTACGCGCGTAGGAGCAACAAAAGTTCAAAAAATTTAACTTTTGTTGCTCCTACGCGAGACGATTAGCCGCGTTGGCCAATCAGCGTTGAGCTTGACCCGACGTCACAGGCAGAGAGACGGACAGTGTACTGTACACAGATGGCTGATGAGACACCGAGGAGGAAAATGTATTGCAGGCAGCCGAGCCGGTGCTGTATGACAGCAGCTCGGGAATAGAAGACGTGGGGAGAGTAAACCAGGAGAATGGACTTCCTGGTTAATTCAGTAAACATGTGCGGCTGTGCTTAAGCCGATAAAACAAGTTAGCGCCGTATAGCATTAGTTAACTCACCCTGTTGTGTGCGGGCGGCTAGCGCCTCATATTATGAACCCAAACATGAGGGCTATGTCCGGGGGACACTCACAACGAGTACAGCGAAGCACCGGTGTTGATACGCCAGCCACGGTCCCCTGTCACAGCCAGGTAGGCTAATGTTGGCTACTTGGCTTTATGTTGTGCCGCCGTGCACCGATGCTGCTGTAACTGTGTTTGTTATGTAGCTGCCGTGAATATGCAATGCTGTTTTAATGCTAGGCTATTTGTGCTGTTCAGTTTGTCTTTTGGCACAGTTGTTGGCCGTGTTGTTTTTGTTCTTGTGCGGACATGCACGCTATTGGGTCGGGTCTACTCTTGGGTCTTATCGCAGCCATGGTTGATTAGGGGAAATACAATATCGGTAGGTAGACTAGGCACGTTACGCGCGTACAACCATTTTTGACACAAAATGATCAAGCAACATTTTAGCCGCGTTACGCACGTAAATCTTACGCGTGTAAAATGCCTAGTGTGTTCGCACCTTAAGACTAGCGATAATATCAAACATGTTTGATAATGTCGGAACGTCAAGACGGGAAGAAGACTGGCTGAAATCGGGTCAGAAGACCACCATACACCAAACGACTGAGATTACGTTCGCGCGCCACAACTCCAGCACGACTTCTGTGATTTCAGTCCGACATTGGAAGATTGTCTGCGACTGTCAAATCGCGTGAAAAGTCGTGTAGTGTAAGCCCAGCATAACTTGCTTGTTGGTAGCGTTACTGCTGTAGTAACCATACTGAAGTAGATTTATGAACTAAATCCTTCTTTAGTCTTGCTTAAGTTATATTGACTTTTACATCTCTAAAAATGATGCAACACAAGCTGAATGACATCATTGATTCACATGCCATTTTAATACTGAACTGCAAACAAAGGAACTTAAGTCTTTAAAAAATGGGAGTTCATACTGGTGGTTCTTGCTCCTGCATAAGTACAAAATCAGTCATACATCATCATAAACAGTCACTGTCCTGAAAATAAATTTAATTACAGAGCAGACTCTACTTTGTCTGAAAGCTTAGGTCCTTTGATTTGTGCAACAAGATATTGTATATTTATCTCTCTCTACTACCTCCTCTCCTTGTAGCTTGTTTTCTGTCTCTTTATTTCTATGTCTTTGCTCCTAACCTGAAACCCTCCCCACAGTGTGTTAAAAGGATGTTTCAAACCATTTTGGGGATTTATGGCTGTTCTCTGACAAGGGTATAGCAGCTTCTCTTAGTAAACACCATTAATTTTGTTTCCACGTAAAACCACACCCTGAAATCTGGGAAAAACACCATTGTGAATTTTTATTTATGTACGATGAATCAGTCACTTGGTACGTGACAACTCTGAAATTACAAGCTCCCATTTGTTGAGCAGGAGGAATGTTGTTCTTAATATTCTTTGCACACTTAAGTATCACACTCGTATGCTCAATGTTATAATGGCACTTCTTGCCTGTGAAAAAAACTGTATATCTCCCAGCCAAGATTGCTATTATTAATGAAACAGGCACAGCGAAAATTAGGTCACCATCCCCCAAAAATAAAAGTTTCCTTTGTTACCATCTGGCTCAAGGATGGCAACAAAAGGGAGGTCAATGCTTTAACACCAGACAGGAATGGAGCCACATTTGACACTGTGCCTTTGCTAAATCAGAAAAATTACTGACACTGAGCTCAAACTGAAACTCAAACTGGCAGAGTGGGGGAAGTATTCACTTGTCATCTGATCTGACACGCCTAATGCTGGGCTTATACTAGAGGACTTTGAAAAGACTTTGAAAAGACTGAAGACGGACACCCTCTTACATCTAAAGACAATCAACTCACACCTGAAGACAACTAGTCATTAGTTTTCAGTCACTGAGTGAGATTTCGTAAAGAGAGGGGTCTCATATTGCAAGACTACAACTAGATTCCTTTTGAGATTAATATCATTTCCGCAAACGCGATTGTGATTATTTAATTAAAAACAAGTTAATTCAATATTCCGAGCGGGGGACTCCCTTTAGTTATTTGACCAGCTTTATTTGCTGATCTCATACCCCAATAACTTTAACTCCTAACCCTGTATTTGACGGTAGAGTGTTCAGGTTGCGCGGCTGTCAGCCTGGTTCTCCACCGAGGCTTCTATGAAAAAGTATCCGAAATAAGTGCCTCACCAGGCGGACACAGGTCGCGACTAATGCCGCTCCTCCTGTGTCGTGCTTGGTGCATGCGAGAGTGTGACAGTGTTTGCGTCATTTCGCTTGAGCCAACCCCCTAAGACTAGCGATAATATCAAACATGTTTGATAATCAAGACGGGAAGAAGACTGGCTGAAATCGGGTCGGAAGACCACCATACACCAAACGACTGAGATAACGTGCGCGCGCCACAACTCCAGCACGACTCCCGTGATTTCAGTCCGACATTGGAAGATTGTCTGCGACTGTCAAATCGCGTGAAAAGTCGTGTAGTGTAAACCCGGCATAAGGATCATCTGGGTTTCATTTATTTACTTATTTTTTGAATAACTATACATCAGTGTTTTATAATCAGGTATAGGACACATCCTCAAAGCTTTTTTTGTGTTATCTCTGATCATTTATCCACATACTTTATGTTCTTCAATATTATCGGCCTGAGTTTTGGAGGGTTTCCTCAAAGCCTTGTACCTGTGCAGGTATGTGACTGTAAACCATGATAACTTTAGGTCCCACAAAATATGACCATGAACACCATTTTCCCCTAACATCAGTTGTGTTGTCCCAATTGCTACTCCTGTTTTGTACCTTTTAAGTTTGTACTACAAATGTATTTCTTAATTTATGAGCATTGACATGACACATGACCACGTTCACTCCAAAAAAACATACCCTGCAACGCTTATCATTTGAATTTTGAAAAAGACTGATGGCTTCTTTGTATTGCACAGGATCCTTACTTTTACTTCACTCCTAGGCCTAGTAGGGGAGAACGGGGTAAGTAGGCACACTTTTTACTCTAGTGAGAATTGCTTATCACCTAAACATCTTTCAATAGTCATTCCTACATTAAATTGAAGCTTAAGGTGTTGGCTTGAAATGTGTACCCCTCACTTTTTCTATCTTATTGTAATAAAGAAGAAATGAATCATCAAAGACACCCTTACACATTGTGACAACCAACCCCATCAAGGGGTCGGTTGTCAAACACTATGGGGTTGTTTGTCACAATGTTATCTTAATGGGAATAATCTTAAAAAGAATTCAAGAAAGTTGAACTAAATTTGAAAGTTTAATTGCATTGTCAAGTTGACAAATAGGCGTACATAACTTACTGTAGCCTTGGCAGCTGGTCTAGTTTGGGATGCACTGGGTTGTTTTGATTTTGTTGCCCTTTTTTCTTTTGCATGCTAGCTGCCTTTTCCTGCTCTATTCTTTCCTTCTCTGGGGTGTCAGTGAGGATACAGCTTGACAATTTATTTCGTTATTGGGTTCCTTTTCTGGCTGCAGCCTTGAGATAACATGTGACAACCAACCCCCCAAAAAATGTGACGACCAACCCCAACTTGAATTTCTTGCTAGCATCAAGGCCAACAACCATCTGACAACTAATTAGCTTGCTAACCACAATCTAAACTATAGTTTACCCTTCACACTTTGTATGGGTAACAAGTGTTTTGTTATAAACCCATTGTGTAAAAGCCTAGAAGAAAAATACTGAGGAGCTAAATATTTTCAATTTGACATGAAAAACACAAACAGTCGTCTCACCTCAAATTCAGCAGTCTAACTCCAAGAAAGACTATGTAGGTGACCTCTGATCCCAATTCTGGATATTTACATACCAAAATTTCACAGACAGCGCCTTCTGGTTCCGAGATATAACGATTGTGACAACCAACCCGTGTGACAAATTACCCCGTTCTCCCCTAGCCTAGAATTGTATTGAGTGAAGCATAGATCCCTTACTGTGTTTTACTGCACCTTTTGCCCTCACAAATTACAAAAATGCATTTGAACCTACAGTATATGTACAGAGGCTTCTGCGGATGCAACTGATACAATGGGAGTTACAGAACAGGGGACACTCATTTGTGGTAGGGACGACTTGTTTAACACTGTAACACTGAATCACTCCAAACTCCAGCTTACTACTAGTGGTATTTGTAATGATACTATTTGCTGATTGCTGATGTTGCCTCATACATTTTGGATTATGCACCTGGGGTTGTCATACCAAATAGCTTGGGATCAAGAAGACAAAATTCTAGTTTGGATGAATGCCTCAGCGGCCTACTGCGTTCACTTCTCTCATCATAGATTTTAAAAAAGAATGATGAAGCATTTTACTCAGGAAAGTTTTCCAGAAAACTTTTCTTGAAAAATTCCCTGGAAGGTATTTCAGATCTTGAATGCATTGTTGTTGATGATGTTAAACAGCTTGATCATATCAATCTGCCAACTTCTGATTGGACTATAAGACTTGTCAAAACAAACAAGATTAAATATTTTGAAAAGTTTTTAATAGGATATGATAGTACAATGGCTGACTTTTTGAATGAGTTTTAAGAGTTGAAAAAAGTTCCTTCTCCATTGACTTTAAATATGCAAATATATATGGAATATTTAATAAATATATGAAATGATTAATAATAATAATGGAGCTCATGAAGCAATTACAAAAATTAATGCTCTGTGGTTTGAAATAAATCCTATGATTAACATTTGGACTACGTAGTTAGTTGCCAAAAAAAAGTTGAAATAAAATAGAATTTAATTTGATCTGTCGTGTGCTGTTTATTGTTGGGTAAAACGATTGTTATTTCTGGAAATGTAAGGCCATTTTGACAAAAAAAAAAAAAATATATATATATATAGGGGAGGACGGAGGAATGTGAGGCATCGGGTAATGTGAGACACCCCCTGTATCTAGGACACGGAACACATTTTTGGTCATGTGAGATATATGTTTTCAAGCCCCTCTCATTTCCCCTTGGCCATGAAAGAGAGGACCTCATGGTGATGTTGTAAGTAGGGCTGTCAAGCGATTAAAAAAATTAATCTAATTAATTACAGGCTCTGTGATTAATTAATCTAAATTAATCGCATACTTATATGACACTTTTATACCTGTTTATAAACAGCTGTATAGCCTACTACAGTTTGTTTCTCTCTCTCTCTCTCGCGCTCGCTCTCCGTCTCTCGTAACTTCTGTCTACTCCCCTCAGCCAGCTTTATACATGAACTAGCGCCGAATTTTCTCAAAAAAACAAGCAGACTAAATGACGACTTTCCATCTCCCACAACAGACAGCGCTGCACTGCCACCATTTCGTAGCCTACTCATAGGCAAAAATATTGACACACACACACAGGGCGGGTGTCCGTTTATGCGAGACAGCTAGCAAACAAAATTGGAGGAAGATTGAGAGATAGGCCTACTGTTTTGAACCTAGCCTACATTGTTGCACCCACTAAATCAATAATGCACGGACACTGCGGAGAATTAAGTAAGATGTTATTTGCCCAAGCATCCCATAAACCGTCCATAGAGCCCTCGAGTCGGCCCCTTTCCCCTGCTTCTCTCTTTACTTTTCTCCCTTTTACCCGCGCGCCCGGCCCGGTAAGCTACAGGTGCAGCTCCGCACCACTTTTGCACCGGGTCAAAGGGCATTATAGAAGTGCGATTAATCTGCGTTAATTTTTTTAATCGGGTTCATTTTTCTGTGATTAATTAATTGAAATTAACGCGTTAATTTGACAGCCCTAATTGTAAGCATGTTTTTTTTCACAAAAATTAAATTTTTTATGTAAAAGTACGTTTTCTTGCTGTCAACTTAATCGATTGTTGTGCCTAATCAAATTGATTGACGTAGAAAAACTTCTATCACACCTGTTGATGAACTAACAACATATGAAACCATGTGATGATGATAACTGAAGATTAGCCTGAATTGCTGAGAGAGGTATTTTTTTCTCAAATTGTGGTAGTTGGGTAATGTGAGACAAATGCTGTGGGGTAAAGTGAGACAGTGTCTGTGCCCTCTTTTAATGAATCCATTATATTTGAGGTAGCAAGGAAACTAGTTTGAAAAGACAATGTGGGCTGGAGGTGGGGGTTGATGGGTTTGAAGGGCATTAGACTAGCAGGAGGGGCCCTCAGATTTCCAGGTACCCCTACCCGAGGTAGAACAAACCTCAACAATGATTTTTTTTATCTTTAGAATGTCCTGTTCATGAAATTGATTGTTGAGCACTTTTATCTTTGGGCGAAATATGTTTTTTTGGTTATTCTTTAGAACTACCCCAGTCCCTCAAAAAGAGCCAAATTAGGCCATTCCGAATAGGGGATATGTGACAAAAAAGCCCATAACTTGGGAATGCTCACTCTTTTCTTCATCAGATTTGCTGAGGTACTAACCAGGTGTCTGTCCCACATCACCAACAAGTTAGAATGTAATTTACCAAAACATTTATTGAAATAGAGTCCTGTATACAGAGCTTTAGTTTAGGCGGAAATGGTACTTTTTTGGTGATAGGAAAAGAGGGTTCCTTTACTTTTTTCTCAAATATCACCAAAACATAAATCCCTGCCAAATATACCATTTATGTATTGTCTAGGATGCTATTGAACAATAACCAGTGGTTGTATGAAGATATATATTACAGTTCAATTTCTAATGAGATTTTTCTAGAAGTAGTCCTCCCCTGAAATAGCCATATTAGGACATTCCGAATAGCCTATAGTACAGCAGATATGTGAATGCATTGTGCTTTTTATGATACAAACATGAGCTTTGGCACACTGTTAGAGCATGCCCTAAGGAAGATTTTTAGCTATAGGGCCATCGCCAATTTTTCCTATGGCCCCCACGGCGGCCATTTAAAAAAATGTACTTATAGTACCAGTAGCTTGGGTTGTAGAGCACCTAGGATCTTGATTATGGTGTCTAATCCTACATTTTCAAGGATGGAAAAGGCAGTGGTGCTATTTAAAACATGCTAGAAAGTACCCAACTTCATATATCTGGCATTCAGGGAACAAAATTGTGGTAAAACCTTCAAATATTAGCGGAGTTATGCATATTTTCATGAATTACATAATCAGTTCATGAGTTGTATGCTGACTTTATATTGTAAGCATATAAGGTCAGCATACAACTAAAGTAAATATCTTTTTCAAAGCCTGAACAATACATCAGTTTAGCCTGTTTGATAGGTTGCTATTTTATCCGTGTAACCCTCTCTGAGTAAGTCAACATTGCTCTAGGTTCCGAAGGAGCTAAGTGATATAAACAGTTACCACAATGAAAGTACCAGGCAAGGTAAGTTGCAAGCAGTAACTTTTACTCACATAAAGTTGTAGGTCACTCCCAAAACACATATGCATATACTGTTCATTATTTGAAAATAAAAACATGGGCCATTTAAAATAAACAAGTGTTGTCAATAGTCCTTTTAGTCTGTATGTTTTGTGATCACTTCCGGTTAATCAATCACTGTCAGTGGTTCTCTGTTAAACTGTCTTTTACTGGTCCTGTGACAGTTCTTAGAAAGAATGTGTGCAGCAGTCCAATGGATGTGTGAATCCTGGCGACTGGTGCGGCCCTACCACATGTGGAGTATTTCATGGGTCGGTTCCTCGTCCTGGAAGGATCACACTGAGAGGCTCGCCATCAATGGAGAGGGATCTTCACAGTGGATCTCACTATGTGTAAATGTTATACAATAATCATACTGAAGCGTAACAACATTGTTAACACCAAGAATTACACAATGTAGCGTGTACTTCCCTTTTTCTATGACCAAGCCAAAACCGTTCGCCATGATTCACCATTCTATGAATGTGGTGAAGAAGGCAGTGGAGATTCTGAATCCTGCTCAGGTACCAATCATCACTCTGGATCAACCTCTGTATGCAGTGGCAAAACAAATCCAGTGGACTTGGCCAGCAGCTCATGGTGAAGATAACTTTATTGTGATGTTTGGTGGGTTCCACATTGAGATGGCAGCAGTCAAGGTACTTGGCGTCATCTTGGAAGGTAGCGTGTGGACAGGAGCACTTGTGCAAGCTGGAGTTGCTACAACAGGGACAGCAGATTCATTTCTGAAATCCTGTCAATCCTGCCAATCAAAGAACACATCAAAAGGAACAGCCTCCCTTTATTCAGCCGGCCTCCAGTCCGAGAGAAGTCCAGGACCCAACAACAGCTCTCATCCCTGAAGAGTGACTGCTCCCTGTTCTCTAGGCTTTATATTGTATCTCAGATACGTGATGGAAGTCTGGATGAGTTTCTTTTAGCTCGAAAAACCAAGCATGTCCACTGGCATTGTCACAAATGGGCAAGCTAAGAACTAGAACCAAGTCAGACTTGGTGGGCTGTTTGGCGAACCTGATTTCATCACAAGAGAACAAATCCAACCCCATTGTACAGGTCAACATACTTGATGGGGCTCGTAAACATGCTACGACCTGGTGCTGCTGAGACCTTTTCTAAATATTCACAGAAGGTGTTCTCACCATACATCCTGTCTAAGCTGGAGCATGTCAGCAGAGTAGATGTTGTATGGGATCAATATTTTCCTGACAGTTTAAAGGCGGAAACACACAGCAAGATAGATGCCAGGAAGGAGAACAGTTCAGCCTTATTGTCGTCAATGCGCAAAAACTCTGGCCATTTTCGAGGAATGGCACTTGACGGCTCAACTCTTCTACGAACTCCCTGAAGTGCCTGACAGACCTCAACACTGAACAACAAGTGATTAGCAATCTTCATGCTGAAGTCCTCTGCACTCAGCCTCGAGATGTAGAAGTTCTTGCACTATGCACACATGAGAAGGCAGATACCTGCATACTACCGCACCTTGGAGATGCTGTGAAGGAAGGGTATAACAGTGTATCAATATGCACAGTTGACACAGATGTGTTAGTACTGGCAGTGACTGCAGCCCACTCTCTCAACATCAATGAGCTGTGGGTTGCCTTTGGAGCTGGAAAGAGTTTAGGCATGTAGCAGCTCACGAGATGGCAACGGCACTAGGTCCAGAACGATGTATCGCCTTACCGGGGTTCAATGCCTTTAATGGATGTCATCTTTTGGTGGCAGGGGTAAGAAAAATGTGTAGGATACATGGAGGAGCTTTGAAGATGTCACAAAAGCCTTCTGTGCATTTGCTGCCACACCTGACTCCATAGACAACTGGATGGAGCCTCTGAAGAGATGTGTTGTATTGCTATATGACCGCACCAGCAGCCAGGAATCTGTCTTATCAGGCAAGAAAGCAGCTCTTCACCCAGAAAGGGATAGCAATTGAGGGACTTCCAACACAAGCAGCACTGATGCAACACAAAAAGAGGGCTGCCTACTAAGCTGTTCACTGTTGGGGACAGATGATGGTTTCAGCCCCTCAACTCCCATCACCAATGGGGGTGGAAGTGGAAGGCCACAGGCAGATGGGAATTTCACTGGGCCGCACTACCAGGATCGATACAGGCCTGTTGTAAACTCCTCCGCTGTGGATGCAAAAAGGGGTGCAGTGGACATTGCAAATGTGTCAAGGCAGCACTTCTGTGCACTTTGCCCCTGTGGTGGACTGTGTTTTCAGAAATAATTATAAATGTGTTGATGGTTTTATTGTTATTTAATTCCCTGAATGCCAGATATGTGTGTATGTAGTTTAGCATGTTGTAAATAGTACCACTGCATTCCTCATTCTTGTACAAGTAGAATTAGGCCAATTTTGTGTGTTCAAATGATTTATATGCATATGTGTTTTGGGTGTGACCTACAACTTTATGTGAGTAAAAGTTACTGCTTGCAACTTACCTTGCCTGGCACTTTCATTGTGGTAACTGTTTATATCACTTAGCTCCTTCGGAACCTAGAGCAATGTTGACTTACTCAGAGAGGGTTACACGGATAAAATAGCAACCTATCAAACAGGCTAAACTGATGTATTGTTCAGGCTTTGAAAAAGATATTTACTTTAGTTGTATGTTGTATGTTTACAATATAAGGTCAGCATACAACTCATGAACTGATTCTGTAATTCATGAAAATATGCATAACTCCGCTAATATTTGAAGGTTTTACCACAATTTTGTTCCCTGAATGCCAGATATATGAAGTTGGGTACTTTCTAGCATGTTTTAAATAGCACCACTGCCTTTTCCATCCTTGAAAATGTAGGATTAGACACCATAATCAAGATCCTAGGTGCTCTACAACCCAAGCTACTGGTACTATAAGTACATGTTTTAAAATGGCCGCCGTGGGGGCCATAGGAAAAATTGGCGATGGCCCTATAGCCAGAAATCTTCCTTAGGGCATGCTCTAACAGTGTGCCAAAGCTCATGTTTGTATCATAAAAAGCACAATGCATTCACATATCTGCTGGACTATAGGCTATTCGGAATGTCCTAATATGGCTATTTCAGTGGAGGAGTACTTCTAGAAAAATCTCATTAGAAATTAAACTGTAATATATATCTTCATACAACCACTGGTTATTGTTCAATAGCATCCTAAACAATACATAAATGGTATATTTGGCAGGGATTTATGTTTTGGTGATATTTGAGAGAAAAGTAAAGGAACCCTCTTTTCCTATCACCAAAAAAGTACCATTTCCGCCTAAACTAAAGCTCTGTATACAGGACTCTATTTCAATAAATGTTTTGGTAAATTACATTCTAACTTGTTGGTGATGTGGGACAGACACCTGGTTAGTACCTCAGCAAATCTGATGAAGAAAAGAGTGAGCATTCCCAAGTTATGGGCTTTTTTGTCACATATCCCCTATTCGGAATGGCCTAATTTGGCTCTTTTTGAGGGACTGGGGTAGTTCTAAAGAATAACCAAAAAAACATATTTCGCCCAAAGATAAAAGTGCTCAACAATCAATTTCATGAACAGGACATTCTAAAGATTAAAAAAATCATTGTTGAGGTTTGTTCTACCTCGGGTAGGGGTATCTCGAAAACTAAAGCCTTTTTTGAGCACTTGCTGCTAGACTACATGGTTTGGCACGTATGTCGGGGACAGGAGAGTGACCTTTAACATCAATAGACTCAAGGAAATATGTCTTTATTCAATGAATGATCCCAATAAAACAAATGCAGAAGAAAATACTCAAAAGATGGAAAATGACAACTGGGTTTAGTCCTGTTCTGAGTCCCAGACTGTTCTGGTTCTGATTGCATTTGCTCTGTCCCCAGACACTAGCTGGCTCTAAGGGTCCTGTGTTATGACCCCCGGACTGTGTTTTAATCTAACTTGTTCTATCTGTCATTTGAATTTTAATTATGGAATATATGAATTATATGTAGTATTTGATCCGAGTTACTTTCAAGTGTTTAGAAAAATGCTTTGCTTAATTGTCCAAACCCCATGATTCTGTTACTAGTCCGATATTAGTTTTGTAATATTTGGTTTTCAAGCTAGCTGTCAGGATTCTAACTGTTACAATTTGTGTTTTTATGGTAATTTCAGAATGGAAAAAGTAAGTGGTTCAGTTTACCCCCTTGATTTTTCTGGTCTGTCTCAGTTTACCCCACAGCTGGGGTAACGTGATACACATTACAACTTTTTTTAAAACAATCATATTTTCACTGCCCTTTGTCTTGAATACATTCTGCTAATGCCCATTTCTAGGAAACATCCTGAATTAATGGGAAATGTGTAAATTTTAGTGATAAATCATTTTAGCTCGCTTAGAGGGGAGCAAATGTAAAAAGTGTCTCAGATTACCCCGTTCTCCCCTACATATAATCAAAAACATTTACATTGTCCTAGACCTAATTTGAGAATCACCATATGACCAAATATTATCACAGCACTAAATGAGCAGTATCCAAATTGATTAATACTTACTGTCCCCTTCATTAAGTCGATACCATAGTACCGCTCACTCTGCCCTTCAGATCCAAATAAGGTTACATATACGTGGTCCAATGTTCCTGCATATTGCATCTCACCAGTTATCACTTAAACCTTGTACTCGATGTTTACTCTGTGAAAACGGTTGAGTAAACGGAAAAGAACAGTATCTCTTAATTGCGAAGTTAATGCTCTTATACTCTGCAAAAGAAAACAATAATGTTGCTCTGTTGTTTACTTGCATTGTAGCCCTAACCCTCCCCAGTTTGTTAACAGGAGAAATGTTTAAACTGTTTTTTTAGTCTTCATGGCTGTCAGCAATATGAGGGTTGCAGCTGCTCTCGTAGTCAACATCTATTTTGTTCACAAGCCAAAAACACCCTTTGATGTTTATCATTTGCTTTGTCGCAATGCACCAGAGCCTAACTTGCTTGACAAACCTTTACTCCACTCCTGACGAAGGCCTGGCATTAATTTATGTGCAGAGTGGATTTACAGCATGATAAGACGACATCAAGAGGCAAAACATGGTACCTTTAAAGTAGACTTTCCGCTTCAGACAAATAGAAGTTTTGGTTGTTTTGAAAGAAGTCAGATGGATGTGATCATTGACTGAGCCAGTCTTCACCTGTGTGTCATGGCCACTTAACTGTCCAAAGGGCTGATCCTAAAGACAACAGGGATGCAGGGGTTGTGCCACTGATTTGAATATCAAACTGTATGTCTAATTCCCCAGAGTTGCACCTACAGCCAATGGAGTTGTTAACCACATCCCACTGTTTCAGGTAGTTCATCACTGCAGTAATTCCCAACTCACGCTTCATGTTTATACTCAAATGTTCCAATTGTCAAGGGCAAACTTGTTTAACACTGTAACACTGATCCATTCGGAACTCTGGCTTACTACTAGTAGTATTCATAATGATAACATTTGGTGATGTTGCCTCATAGATTATGGGCATGGTGCACATGGGGATCTCTTATGAAATAGCTTTGTGATCAAGAAGACAAAATCACTGAAATTACTTTAGAAAATAAATATGAATCATATTGTTATGACCACTACAGAGTTTGCCCAGGATTAGGTGATAGTATAAAAGGACTGTGCACTACAGAGTTTGCCCAGGATTAGGTGATAGTATAAAAGGACTGTGCACATACTTGGATTAAGATAGGTTTAATAGAAATTTGAAGTAGAAGACAGTTGACACCAAGGTAACTATACACATAATTCAACATTTATTTTTAAATTTCAGGCTATGAATTCATGCATTTCCCTTTAATATAATAAAAGAGAACCCCTCTGACACACATTAATGAAGTCTCAACAGCTGTATCTAAATCATCTCTGTCCTTATGCATTCAATGATATACAGGAAAATAAAAATTACATACCTAAAAGAAAAGAAAAAGTGAAATCATCTTGCCTGGCATTAAACGTAGTAGTTCTTCTCTCAAAATGTATATTTGAAAATGATTGTACTGTGGGAAGACTGAAACATAACTGAACTAAATAAATCCATTGCAGAAAAATACAGTAATGCAGAAAACCTTCAAATTAAGATTATTTCTGATACTACTTTAGCCTCATTGATAAGTATGGCTGAGGGGACTTCCGGGTTACAGAGCATGGAGTAGGCACGATCGCTGATAGCTCCCACAAAATATTTCTGACCTAACTGATTAAACCCTATTCTCGTCGATTTTTTTGTGCTTGTGTTGTCGGTAACACTGATACTGTTTAGGAGAAATGCCTAGAAGCAAGAAAAACGCAAGGAGAGATTCGGCAGAGTCAGATATGTCCTCGGACAGCGTGGTTAGCATGAACGTTGGTGCTAGCTCAATGGCTTCCATTCCGGACCTGCTTGAACAGCACAGAGCAGTGATAGCCGCCGAGTTTAAATCAGCTTTCGCCAGCATGGACGCTAAGCTGGACAGCATCCAGGCCGTGGTCTCAAGCCAGGGGAAACGTATTACCGATCTCGAGGATAATGCAGAAACTGTTTGCGGACGCCTGGAGCAACTTGAGGCTACGTGCTCCTTACTGCAGGACGACAACAAGCTGTTGAAGGCCAAACTATCGGATTTGGAAGGGAGGAGCAGGAGACAGAATGTTCGTATCGTGGGCTTACCAGAATCACTTGAGGGTGCGCGCCCCACCGCCTTTTTCTCTGAGCTCCTCGTTGAGGTGTTTGGTGGTCAAGTACTCCCTTCTCCCCCGGAGCTGGACAGGGCTCACCGCTCTCTGGCACCCAAACCGGGCCCGCATGAGAGGCCGAGATCCGTCGTTATCCGCTTTCACCGATACCAGACTAAAGACCTGATCATGAAGGAGGCACGTAAACAAGGCGAGCTGGAGTACCACGGGCACAAGCTCCGGTTCTACGAGGACTACAGCGCGGAGGTCGTGAAGCAGCGGGCTGAATACAAGCGGGTCATGTCTGAGCTTTATCAGCGCGGACTTCGTCCCTCTCTCCTCTTCCCAGCGAGGCTTCGCATTACTCTCCAGAGCGGCGAGAGAAAGTGGCTGCAGTCTGTCTCTGAAGCATCAAACTACTTATCTACACTGGGTGTGAGTCCGTAGTAAATACGATTGCCTGCTGTGAGTATACAATGTGGACAAATGCTCTTTTCATATCCCCAGCCAAACTCTCAGACTGATGGTACTATACGCAATTTTATTTTAATTTTTAATGAGTAAAGTAGCTGGGTGAACGTGACATTTTTGTTGCTTGTCATTTTGACGTATTCTAGCTCACTCGCTTTTTTTATTTTTTTATTTGTATCTCTATTTTAAAACGGCTAGATAAGCGTGTCTGTTATTTATTTATTTTTAATTTTTTTTTGCCATTTGGACAGATTGTCTAACTCACGCCTTGTTCTTTTTTTGTATTTCGAATTTATTGGTTGAGCACGGTATGCTTGTTTAGTGTGTTGTCATTTTGACAGTTTGCTCGATTGTTCATAGTGTAACTAGCAGTTATGGGGTGAATTGTGCAAGACTTATGTGGGAAGCTAGCATAGGCTAGAAAGTTAAGGCTTGGAATGTTTGTTGTGAGACTAGTAAGGGTCTTTCGGGGTTTGCTGTTGAGAGCAATATATGGGGTGGGTTCTGGGTGGGATGGGGTGGTGTTAACTGGGGGCTTAGCTGAGGGGTTAGCACCTGTTGTGTTTTCAGTTATCTGTGTTTTCCTTTTTTGTGTGTGTTTTTTTTTTTTTCCTCTGTATTTTGCTACTCTTTTTGTTATCGGAGCAACTCTTTTTACTCTCACTATAACTGAGCTAGATGAAGGGCAATCTTAATTTAATTAGTTGGAACGTCAAGGGGCTTAATCACCAAGTGAAAAGGGGTAAGGTCTTAACCCACCTAAAACGGCTCAGGGCTGGAATAGTTTTCCTTCAAGAAACCCACTTACACGACTCTGACCATGGGCGACTAAGTAAATGCTGGCGTGGACAATTTTTTTCATTCTAATTTCAGGGCTAAGGCCAGGGGCACAGCTATCCTTATTGATAGTAATATTCCTTTTGAGTCCTCAAACATTATATCAGACAAAAATGGACGTTTTATTATTGTTTCAGGCAAACTTTATAATAAGTCAGTCATCTTGGCCAACGTCTACGCGCCTAACGTTGATGATGTAGAATTCTTTAAGAGATTTTTTTCTCAACTCCCCGATCTCAATTCCCATTCTCTTATTCTTGGTGGGGATTTTAATTGCTATCTGGATCCAATCTTAGATCGCTCTTCCCCCAAACCTGCCACTCTTAGCAGATCTGCAGGTTATATCAAAGCATTTCTTGCTGATTATAGCCTTTCTGATCCATACAGGTTTTTATACCCCACAGGAAGAGAATATTCATTCTTTTCACATGTCCACCACACTTACACCCGAATTGATTATTTTTTTGTTGATAATTCATTGATGTCAGACCTTAAGTCATGCAGTTATGAAAGTATGGTGATCTCTGATCACGCTCCTCTGCTCCTTCAACTGGCTTTCCCTGACGTTGAGTATACTAGAAGGCAGTGGAGACTGGATCCATTGTTGCTCACAGATAAGAGTTTTCTTTCACACATCTCTACACATATTAAAACTTTTTTGAGTATAAATAAAACACCAGAGGTGTCCAATGCAACAATTTGGGAAGCCCTGAAAGCCTATTTGAGAGGTGAAATTATATCATTTGCAGCATACAAAAATAAATGTACAAAACAGAAACAAACTGAAATAGCTGATCAGATTCTGAACATAGACAGACAGTATGCTAATTCACCTTCATCTGAACTTTACAAAAAACGTTTAAAACTTCAGACAGAATTCAACCTTCTTTCCTCTCGTCAGGTTGCTGACCAGTTGCTTAGGAGCAGAAGTACTTTTTACGAGCATGGTGACAAGATTGGCAAACTCCTGGCCAATCAACTGCGCGGATTTAGAGCAAAGCAACTCATCCCTGGAATACGGACAGACAGTGGGTGTACAACATCAGATCAGAAATTGATAAACGAAAAGTTCAAAACATTCTATTCAAATTTGTATAGTTCTGATTGTACAGTAGACGCAGCGGTGATGGAAACCTTTTTCAGTAACCTAAACATGCCTTCCCTTTCTCAAGACCTGAGGCATAGCCTTGAGGCACCTATTACTCAGAGGGAAATTATTGCAGCAATAACATCTATGCAATCAGGCAAATCTCCTGGTCCAGACGGACTTCCATCTGACTTTTTTAAGAAATTTTCAGCCGAATTATCGCCTTTTTTATGTTCAGTATTCTCAGACTCATTTGACTCAGGTAAACTCCCGCCTTCGTTCTACCAGGCCTGTATTTCCCTGTTGTTAAAAAAGGATAAAGATCCTCTAGATTGTGCATCATACCGACCAATTTCACTATTAAATACGGATGTGAAGATACTTGCTAAAATTCTCGCCCACAGATTGGAGGATGTTCTCCCCTCTATCATATCCCCCGACCAAACTGGGTTTATAAAGGGACGCCAATCATTTTATAACATCCGCCGGCTAATGAACATTTTATATTCCCCCAGAAATATTGAATCAGAATGCCTTGCTTCTATGGATGCTGAAAAAGCATTTGATAGAGTAGAATGGAATTATTTGTTTTTCACCCTTGAGAAATTCGGTTTGGGTCCTGTTTTCACTTCTTGGGTTAAATTATTATATGCATGCCCTTCTGCCTCAGTATTAACAAACAGCCGTTACTCAAGTAGTTTTGATCTGCACCGTGGGACCCGGCAGGGTTGTCCTTTGAGCCCGCTCCTTTTTGCTATTGCAATCGAACCACTTTTGATTGCCATCAGAGGTAACAAACAGATTCAGGGGATATGGAGAGGAGGAATTGAACATAAGGTATCATTATACGCCGATGACTTACTTTTGTTTGTCGCCAAGCCAGCCACCTCTTTACCGGAGGCACTTTCTGTGTTGGAGGTCTTTAGTCAGTTTTCGGGCTATAAACTTAACCTAAGTAAGAGCGAACTCTTTCCGATTAATAAAGAAGCTCTTAAACTTGATTATACAGCTCTTCCACTCAAAGTGGTGACAGATCAGCTGAGTTACCTTGGGGTATGTTTCACCAGAAATTTTAAAAACCTATTTAAATCGAACTTCCTCAAATTATTGGATCAGGCGAAGCAAATATTATCGAAGTGGTCTCCTCTGGCTTTCTCTCTCATAGGTAGAATAAATTCAATTAAAATGACATTACTCCCAAAGTTCCTATATCTATTCCAATGTCTCCCCATCTTTCTCCCCAAATCCTTTTTTCAAGCCCTTGACTCGTTAATGATAAATTATATTTGGAATGGTAAACACCCTCGGTTAAGGAAAGCATTTCTTCAAAGACCAAAACAAACAGGCGGAATGGCCCTCCTAATTTCCAATACTATTACTGGGCTGCTAATATCCGTTCTTTAGTGTATTGGGTTCATTTTCACCTTGACGACTCAGCTCCAGTCTGGGTAACAATGGAGTCCAGCGCTGTTAGTCCATTGTCTCTATCCGCCCTCTTAAGCGCCGCACTTCCACTCTCTTCGGCTATTCCCAACAGTAATCCCGTGATTAAGCACTCCCTTCGAATTTGGACCCAATTTAGGAAGAATTTTGGAATGCAGAATTTTTCACTTTTCAGCCCAATTGCAGCTAATCATTTATTTACTCCCTCGACTGTGGATGGTGCATTCAAGATCTGGCATAAAAAAAGGCTTAAAATGCATCGGTGATTTATTTATTAATGATCTATTTGCTAGTTTTTCCCAATTGACAAAACATTTTGGTATCGAAAAGACACATTTTTTCCGATTTCTGCAAATCAGGCATTTTACGCAGAAGTTAATTCCCCAATTCCCTTATAAACCGCCAGCCAATCATGTTGATTTGTTTATTTCTGTAAACCCCACATTAAAAGGCTCAATTTCTGTGTTTTTCAACCTTATTTCGAAGTTGCATAGCCCCTCATTAGCAGCTATACGAACCCTGTGGGAGCAGGACCTAGGTTCTGCCTTCACAGATCACATGTGGGATTCAGTCCTGGATCGGATACACTCTACCTCCATGTGCGCCCGACATGCTCTTGTGCAATTTAAAGTAGTACATCGTATCCATATATCTAAAACCAAATTAGCTCGTATGTTCCCCGATGTAGACCCGACCTGTGATAGCTGTAAGAGCGCACCGGCATCACTCTTTCACATGTACTGGTTGTGTCCCACCTTGACTGAGTTCTGGACATCAGTTTTTCAAACGATTTCTGAAGTACTTCAGCATCAAATTAAGCCAAACCCATTCACTGCAATTTTTGGCATTGCACCAAATTCGGGCTTACCCAAAGTGAAGCTGAGAGTACTGGCCTTCACCTCACTACTTGCTCGCAGGACTATCCTCCTCAAGTGGAAAGATCCTGCTCCTCCTTCCCACTCACATTGGATTAGAGACATTATGTCATGTATGAATCTGGAAAAAATTCGTTGCACTACCCAGGGATCTGAGACTAAATTTCAGAAAATATGGCGCCCCTTCCTAGACTATTTTAAGAAACCAAGCACATTAATTGAAGAGTAGCTACCCCCCCCCCCCCCCCCTTTTTTTTTTTTTTTTGATTCAATTTTATTTCTTTGTGTTTTTTTTTTTTTTTTTTTTCATATTGGTTTGTTTTTGTTTCTTGCGGCGTGTGTTTTGTGTTGTTGGGTGTGAGGGTGGGATGTGGGTGGGGTATGTTCGGGAGAAAAAGGGGAAAAATTTGTACTGTGTGCTACAATTTTGTTAATGTTAACATTTAATAAAAAAACCCTTGAAGAGATAAGTATGGCTGAAGTAAAGTTCAAGAAATTACTTGTTTCACTTACTAATCAGTTAAAATATTGGCCAAAATATATACAATATAGTCCTCTTGCCCCAGCATGCAACACCTGACTTTCTCTAACACCTCTTTAACACCACCTTGAATATTTACTAATTTCAAAGCATAACACCTGCCATATAGCAGACATGTGTTGAAAATGCTTGAATGTAATAGTCCAGGGGTTTTCAAAGTGTGAGAGAGTGAACCCCCCCTCAGAGAACAAATTTCAGCGTAGCCCCCCCCCCCCCATTTTTTTTCTAAATACCTGTGTTTTGAAATATCTTTTAATTATTTTACAAATTTAAACATATTTTTGAAACATTCTAAAAATGTTTGTGCATTTTTAAGCACATTTTTTAATACATTTTAACATCTAAATCCAGTGTTTTAATCCTGCTTCCTTTAAGCATGGATAGTAGTGACTGAGTGTGCAGCGGAGTGAGAAAGATAGACAGACAGACTTGCCCAAATTATTGACTAGTTAAATGTCATTCACACATCCAGTGTTTTTCGCTAGTGCCTCCAATGTCCTGCTGGAGGAAAATAGTAGCCAGTGCAGAACCAGACCCTCCTAGCGGGGTCCGGGGTATGCCCCCCCGGGAGATTTTTTTTCACCTTTTTAAAGTGAAATGCATGAATCTGGTGCATTTTGAGAGGAAAATTAAGAGGCTAAATATGAGGAATTTTGTGTGAACAAATAATTTGGAGACACTGGGTCTGATGAATTAGAAGCTATTGAAGAAGGACACGTGGATTTTCCATAAAAATATTAATTTAGAATTAAAAAAATTGTGCAGGGTCCTCTGGGTTGGGCTTGGCGGTCTTTTTCTTTAACAAGACCTATAATGAATGCATTTAAATGCAGTAAGAGGAACGAAGCAGAAGAACTCTTGTCCAGCTATGCCGTGATCTTAGTATAAAAACACAAACTCAAATTTATTATTATTTTTTTTAGATTTTTTTTTCTCACATATTCATCCGCGCCCCCCCTGCCATAACCCCGCGCCCCCCAAGGGGAGCGCGCCCCACAGTTTGAAAACCACTGTAATAGTCTAATGCAGACAGGCTCTCTCAGACTTTCTTAGATAGTTACACTGTTCTCTATCTGAGTAGGATTCAGATATGGGTAGGGTACTTCAAGCGAGGAGTTTCTTGTTGTAATTGCTTCACTGAGGCAGGACAACTTTGCTTGAAATTCCTCCATTATCTGCTTAATGGCAGGCTCATTGAATCGTTCTTCAGGGTATGAACCCAAGTACCTCTGCCAAAGTGACACAATGAAATCGTAAATCAGACACTGTATTTTGCTTAAATCAGACTGACACAGTAATGGTCTTAGTTAATATTTTTTAAAGAAATATTTAAAAAAAATGTATTTGTTATAACCAGCTTCCTTTCTGTGTGTTCACACCAAACCTACCATGTCATGGTAGTCGTCTGAGAACAGCCAATGTAATGCTGCCAGTTTGACTGTCTCTCCAACATTTGGAAGGGTCTCCAAAACTGTCTTCATGCTTGACTGCCCCTTAGTGTTTGGAGGAGGTTTGCATAGCAGGAGTGTGCCGTTGGGCGCCCAGGAGTAGTAGTCGAACTAAATAAGGAAAGAAGCTTTAATATATATTTCTTATGCTTATATATGTTTTATTAAATATTGTGGGCCTAACTTTGATGAAAAATATAACTATCTGGATCCAATGTTCAACATTACAGATAACAAAATGTAAACCTTTGTGAAGAAGACAAGTAACCTTTGCACTTTGCATTGTAATGCACTGTTGCTCCATGTTCTTTACATTTGTTATGTTGAATCAAACTTAATACTTGAAGAAACATCAATATGTATTCCATTGTCTTGCCTCACCTGTCCATTATTGCCTGCAGCATGTTGAACACTCACTGTGAAGATCACCATGGTGATGAACTTGATCACTTCCTCCACAGTATTAAAAGCTTCTGGGAACCCTGGTCATAGTAGAATTATCTCATTGTCAGTAATCAGCATTTCCCTCATTTATACATGCAGGATGTTTTAATATATTTATAAAGAATGTGGGTTAATAGTAACCTGATGCCATTGTTCCCAAGAAGCCATGTGTGAATATCTCACTGATCCATTCCTACAGCTCAGTGTCTTTACGGACCTCACTGTCTGAGGGATAAAAGTACCCCACCATTGCTTTCACAAAGCTGGTGTACAAAAAACATTTATTTAATAAATTAATAATAATTTTAGATTTTGAATAATTACATATGTATCTGAAATAAGACAGAGCTGAAACAAAAATATGATAAGTCTTGAATCAAGGACAAAGTATCTGAATACTTCCTCCATCACTGTTAACAGAAACCTGTTGATGATGTTCCACAGTCTCAGGCCATCATCTCTGTAGTAGAAGTTGGGAATAGTATCCAGTCCTCATGCAGTGATGTTCTCTGGCAGACAGAGGGAGCTGTAGGTCCTTTCAGAGTGAGACCTTCTCATGAGCTCCACAATCCCATCATAACCGAGTGAACTCTAATGATTGAAAATACACAAATTTATAATATCAATCTACTTTATAAAATAATCTTAGTTTAAGACTTACTTTTGTATGTTGCAATGTAATTGGAATAATTTGAATATTCAGAAATAGGAATGTTAAACAGCCATACTATTCTCAAAGCCCCGCCAGGTCCAAGAAGTTCTTTGCGGCCCACATTGTTTATGTAAAGAGTATAGCGGAAGTGTGGGATCAGTAACTGTTAAGATAGTGGAGAGAAGATTAAAAGTCAGAGGAAGATCCTCATGTCAGACACAGCTTGTTTTTGTTGGTAAGCAAAGGATGCCCAAACCAAACAAAACTCAAATTTGTTTAATTCTCTTGCAAGAGTAAACCCTGTTTGATACAATATTCCTAATCTCTAAGATGTTTAATATATATTAATGCATAATTAGACACAGTGGTCGGTTCTCTGCATGTCCTCCTCTCTTTGCCCTATTACAACTCTGTCTCTCCAAATCTGTCGAAGTGAATTGAAAAAAGGTTCACCAGTACTAAGTGTAATTTGTTCCTGCTCAGTAATTGTACCTTGTAGAGAGGGTGAATCGTAGGAAAACAGCGGAGGGTGGCCACAGTACAGAATTCTCCGATGAAGTGATTGTTCATGAGGTGATGGACTGCTTCGTGATCATGGACATCTGCAAGCTTAATAAACATCTTGGCAAGCAGCCAGTCAGTGTCCAGGTCATTGGGCAGAAAGATGGGGTTCTGCTCAGAAGGTTTTTGATGCAACTGAAAAGTGATAAATGGTAATTTAATTTGATGTAAAATAGAATAACAGGAATTCTTAAAACTATGGTATGTAATATAATGATATGACCTTCGATTTTACTTTAATTAATATGGTATCAATAATGTCACTGATTAGCTTTATTAGTAAAATACCTGTATTGCAATCGGCATCTGTTTGTTTTCTGGGTTCATGTAAAACAAACAGAGACCAGCAGTGACTTGCATAGGCACACCATTACGGTTTCTAGTTGGTAGATCAGCCATTTTCTTCTGGTCATAAAGGAATATATTGCCTTTCTGTATGGTGAGGTAATACAGAAAAAATTATTGAAAACATCAACAGATATCACATTTGTAATAAATCAAGGTAAAGGGATTCGGGGACTTTCCATGCTGATAGTACAATCCTTTAAGTCATATGTGAATGACAAATCATGACCCAAATTAAAATCTATTGACAATTTAAAGCCCCTCATCTTGCATACCTCCATTTCCTTCTTCAGAGTGCTGCCCTCTTCCAGGAACGGCTTCACCATCTCCTCAGTCACTGGAAAGTTTGGGGGAAGCTCTGAGCAGCGCTTGATCACATTGGGGTTGACTGAGTTCAAATACTGGGACCCGTAAAAGTCATCTTCCTTCCAGTGCTCTGCGACATACTCTGCAGGAGTAGAAACGAAAGGATGTAATGGTCAATTATTAGTTTTTTCTTCAGGTTTGAATTACAACATCATGGTTAGTTTGTAGGTTTGTACCAGTAAGCTTTTTCCTTAGCAAGTGGAGTGAACAGGGATATCTGCTTCCGGGCTTGTATGAATTCCATTTTGTTTTACTGACCTGTCCACAGCCAGCCAAAACTATTTAAATACCAGGCTTGGCCACTGAGCACTGCTGGATAAGGAAGAAGGCAATACTCCTTGGGGCCTGGTCGTGCGTCAGTTTCAGTTAAAGTCAGAAGCCGGCGCATGTCATACGTCACGACCAAACGTTATGCGATTGGTTGGCAGTGGCACTGGGCACATCCAATAGTTTTAAACTTCAACAGACACCCGCCTTCAAGTTTACGTTTGTGAATTGAGCGGTGCCAGACCTTCTGTACAAATGAAATTAAGTACGATAGTCTGGTAGGACCAGGCTAGGCCTCACCGGCCTACTGTGTTCAATTATCTACACAACCATAATTTCAATTTTAAAAAAGAACGTTGAAGCATTTTACTCAGTTTTCCAGAAAACTGTTTCTTTAAAAATTCCATGGAACGTACGGTTTTGTGCAAACGTTCTAGGCAGGTGCTGTAAACTAAGAAAGCTATGGAAAATATAAATAATAATTTTTAACTTTTATAATTTGAAAAAAAATGTGAAGAGGTTGTTATACCGGTTAAGCAAGGCCTCTGGGACGGGACCAGTCAACAGCGTTCACATCGCTGAAGAGAGCACTGTCATCTCCTCCTGTCCTTGCTATGTATGACCCGAACAGATACACCAAAGTGTCTGCCGATGCGTCGTCATATGGGCTGGGTGGCGTGCTTCTTTAAAAGTGGTAGGAGGAATGGAGGTCTGTGGCTTATGCATCGCGGTCGCTAACTCCAACCGAGCAACGGTATGCAGAAGTGGAAAAGGAGGCTCTTGGCCTCACATGTGCCTGCGAACGGTTCAGGGATTTCCTCATAAGGAAACAGTTCTGCATGGAGACTGACCATAAAACCCATCTCAGCCTACTTGGAGCACAAGCACTTGATCTGTTGCCGCCGAGAATACAGCGCTTCAGGATGAGACTGATGCAGTATTCATACTCCATTGTGCATGTTCCAGGGAAGTCGCTTTGGACAGCATACACACTGTCACGCTCACCTGTGAAATCACGCATGTCTACAGAGGAACAGGGGCTGATGGAGAGCACAAACATTTATGTAGACGCTGTCATAGAAGGACTACCTGTAAGCCCCATGTATGTGGAAAATCTGAAAGAGCAACTGAAAGTTGACAGTGTCTGCTCACGTGACATGACCCTGTGCTCAGAGGGATGGCCAGCACATGCGAAACAGGAACCTGTACTGAAAAACTACTGGCCAGAGCGAGCTACACTCACAGTGAAAGACGGCTTATTGCTGAAAGACACTAGGCTCGTTATACCTGCTGCCATGAGGAACGACGTGTTAGCAAAACTGCATGAAGGTCATCAGGGTGTAGAAAAGTGCAAAAGTCGTGCTCGTCAGTCTGTGTGGTGGCCTGGTCTCAGTCAGCAAATAAACGAAATGATGCTCAACTGCAGAGCATGCATACAAGAGTGACAGAATCGCAAAGAGCCACTCATGCCACCAGAATGCCCAGAAAGGCCATTGCAAAGGTTGGGGGTGGACCTGTTCCTCCTGGGGAGCAAAACTTACCTGCTTGTGGTTGATTACTTCTCCAGGTATGTTGAGATTGCACAGTTATCGCACACCAGGTCCACCAATGTCATTGTCCATCTCAAATCGATCTTTGCCAGGCATGGTATTCCTGAGGTCCTGATGTCTGACAACGGGCCGCAATTTTCTGGACAAGCTTTTGCTGGCTTCGCAGCCTCGTATGGATTCAGGCACATCACCAGCAGCCCAAGGTTTCCGCAGAGTAATGGTGAAGCGGAACGGGCAGTACAGACTGATAAAAATCTGCTGAAGAAGGCAGCAGACCCCTACCTAGCTCTACTCGCCTATAGAGCCACGTCCCTTCAGAGTGGATACAGCCCAGCTCAACTCCTTATGGGTCGGCGTCTTCGCACCACAGTGCCAATTCTTCCCACTCAGCTAGACCCTGCACTGCCTGATGGCGTAGCTTTCGCCATGGAGGAAAGAGAGAAGAGGAGGTCAGACGCTGAAAACTACAACACGGGTCACCGTGTCAAAGCTCTCAGTGATCTGACGGCTGGAGAACGGGTATGGGTAACTGACACAAAGACATCAGGAACTGTGCTTCAGAACCATTCCACTCCAAGGTCCTACTTGGTGGATCTACCCCAGGGGGTGGTGAGACGCAACCGCAGTCACCTGATACCTCTACATACACCTACAAAAGACAGAGGTTCTGCAACACAGCAAATACCAGAGACAACTCCTGAGCAGGCTCCTGTGACACCTGCTGTGACAACGCATGTTTCACCTACAGAGACTCCTACTCTCAGAACCAGGTCTGGGAGAGCTATAGTTCTCCTTCTGTATGAACAGTGTCACCACACAGAAGTCAATACTAACACTCCCCAACCATAAGCCACGGATGAATGCCGCTGTAACTGGTCTGCTGAAGGCCCGGGATGCAGCTTTCCACTCAAGGGATGCAGAGGCCTACAGAACAGCAAGGTCCACTCTGAGGAAGGGCATCAGGGAAGCAAAGCACCGCTACACAAAGCGTATTAAGGAGCATTTTAACAGCTCGGACTCTCGACGCGTGTGGCAGGGCATCAGAACCGTGACCGGCTACAACAGCAGCAGCTCCACCCAGGCTCAAAGTCCATCCCTCCCTGACGACCTGAACTGCTTTTTTGCCAGGTTTGACCGCACTGACAACAGTGACAACACACGGGCACAGCAGGGACCCTCACCGCCGGTTCAGACTCTGAGCCCCCACGACGTGAGACGGACCCTGCAGCACATCAACCCCAACAAAGCTACTGGACCTGACGGAGTACCAGGGCGGGTTCTCAAGCACTGTGCAGAGGAGCTGACTGCGGTGCTCACGGACCTGTAGAGCATCCCCCCCTCCTTAGACAACCACCAATTTGCCTACAGGGCAAACAGGTCGACGGAGGACGCAGTGTCACTAGCCCTCTACTCCACCCTGACACACCTTGACCAGCGAGACAGTTATGTGCGGATGCTATTCATAGACTATAGCTCCGCCTTCAATACCATCCCCCCCCCATAAACTTGCCACCAAGCTGGACCACCTGGGCCTCAACACACACCTGAGCAGCTGGGTCCTGGACTTCCTCACCGGCCGACCACAGACTGTGCGAATGGGGAGACAGGTCTCCTCCAGCATCACCCTGAACATCGGTGCACCACACCATATTGAAGTTTGCAGACAACACCATTGTGGTAGGCAGCATCTCAGGCAACAATGAGGCTGCCTACAGGACAGAGGTAGAGAACCTGGTGAGCTGGAGCCGAGAGAACAACCTGATCCTCAACGCGGCAAAAACGAAGGAGATGATCCTGGACTTCAGGAGGAAGACGAAGCCCTTCGTCCATCACCCCATCACCATCGACGGCGAGACAGTGGAGGTTGTGCAGAACATCAGGGCTGGGTTGCACCAACTGGGCGTAAGCCTGGTCTTAACTGCGCCTGGTCGTAACTTGGCGTTCTAAGTCCGACCTAACCGTTACGCCGGTTGCACCAACTGGGCTTAGCGTTCTTTTCACTAAGACTAGGCGCAAATCCTACGCCTGGTCAGGGGCAGGCGTAAAGTCAAAATTCTAAGCCGTTTCTATACCAAACACATCAAATCCATCCAGTCGTGTGTCAACAAAAGCCAAGGTATGAGAGAATATGAGTAATGCTCACGGAAAGAAATTGTGTGCCGCACGTATACTCTCTCTCTCTCTCTCTCTCTCTCTCTCTCTCTCTCTCTCTCTCTCTCTCTCAAGGTAAAACGTCATACAGGTGTCTGCCTACCTGCTCTTCCTTTTTAATTATTGCCATTGCGCATCAAGTTAACTGGTTAATCGGGAGCGGCGATCCCTTCACCTGCAGCTCTGCATGGATCCCTTGTTAAAAGACTCAGCTGTTGGCATAACGCACTGAAGTAGCCTAACTTGATGCGCTGTGGCATTAATTGCATACGGCGATGGCTGTCAGGCAACACGCAGACACCACCTGTATAGCCTACTTTACCAACTTTAAGTTGTCTCAATGTGATTTTGTTACTTTTAAATAAAGGGCCCGTGTCCACCTAGCTTTTTTTGGGCATAAACGGTGGCGGTGCGCTTGGATCAAGCATGCGCTGGAAGAGAGAGGGGGAGAATGAAAAATCTGATCGTAATTCTCGACTGTCGCTATGATCGACACTGCTTTTACTGTTTTCTATCCCCATGCTTTGTCCGCATGACAAAGGGTAGACCTCTATGTTAACAAAACGTTTATGTAGCCTTCACAGAAATGACAAGCCTCCTCCATCACAGGAGGAGGCTCGTCACATAGGCTGTGTGCACAACGATCCGTTATAAAAACAAAAACAATAGAAAATAAATAGCCTACTATGCTACTGTAAAAGCCTATGTAGAAGTGTGCACCCAATCTTCTCCCACAAACGGGCTTTCCTCTAACTTTTGGTAATTTTTTGTCAGAGAGAGAGCGCTGCTGACAGTCATAGGCACAATAAAAAAACTCCCTACAAAACAATGTGCTGCGCGTGCATAAACCAGTTATGTCTTGCTTTTGTTAAAACAACGTCACTGGCCACAAACTCTGTTTTCCAATACAATTTTTATTATTAATTTTGTAAAGCCTACGTTTTGATTGAATTTCTAATGAGAACCTCTTGGTAATGCGCATCAGTGCGCACCTCAGCGCTTTACTGAAGGCTCTCGTCTTTCTGTGCATGGGAAGCGGGTGGCATTATAAACGTAAAATCTTGTCCCGGTCACGGGAAGACCTGCTGCATGCCTGGGCTGAGTAGATAGGTTATAGCGCTATATGTAATATTTATTTTAACGATGTCTGTAGCCTAGACCTAATCACACGCCAAGCTGCTTTTTTTTCTCACTAGTAGCCTCGTTGGACTGCTTCCAGTCAGTGTGCCTTGTTCTCGCTGTAGGCCTATTTCTATCAGTTTTCTTATTTCTGAATAAGTGCAATTTCCTTTTCTTCTCATTTCCGCCATCATTTTGGATGTCCAGTCTCACAAAATAGCATCTCGTCATGAGGTATCCTAGCAACGCGGTGATATGCGCATTCCATGGAACATTCACATGGCCGCGCATAGAGACAGTGCATGAAATAGGCCACGCCCATCGTGGGGGAAACATTGAACAGCGCTCCATCCACTTTGTATTGAAGGAGACCTGTCTTCTGCAAACAAACTTAATTAAAATTTAATCAAACATCCATTTAAGAAAAAACCGTTACTTTCTTGAAAGCCACGACTCTTGTTTGTCTATATGAGCTGTTTTTGTGAAAAATAATTGAGTAGTTTTCAATATTGAGGTGTTTTTGTCCGGTCGGACCGCGTCGGACCCATCGTGGGGGAAACCGTTGAAAACCGTTCCATTCACTTTGTATTGAAAGAGACCTGTCTTCTGCAAACAAACTTAATTAAAACATATTCGAACATCCATTTAACAAAAAAACGTTACTTTCTTTAAAGCCACGACTCTTGTCTGTCCATACGAGCTGTTTTTGTGAAAAATTATTGAGTAATTTTCAATATTGAGGTGTTTTTTCCCGTCCGTGAGGGTTAGCCTATGGTTAGCCTACAGCAGAAGGCTAACATTAGCCTAGCATTCAGCATACATTAGTAAAGAGTTTTGTCTCGATATTGAAAATTACTCAATACTTTTTCACCAAAACAGCTCGTATAGACAGACAAGAGCCGTGGCTTTAAAGAAAGTAACGTGTATTTGTGAAAGGCATGTCGTATTACGTTTTTATTAAGTTTGTTTGCCAAATACGGGTGTCATTCAATACAAAGTGAATGGAGCGCTGTGTATTGTTTTCCCCCACGATGGGCGTGGCCTCCGATTATGACGCGTTCCGCACTGTCTCTATGGTTAAGACCGGCCGTAGTTAAGACCAGGCGTAAGTCCCGTTGGTGCAACCGGCGTTAGGTCCATTCTTAAGCCTGGTCTTAACTAAGCCCTACTTAGCAGTTACGACCAGGCTTAGTTAAAACCAGTTGGTGCAACCGGCCCCAGGTACCTCAGGGTCAACATCAGCCACGACCTGACTTGGACCGTCAACACCACTGCGACGGCCAAGAAAGGACTACAAAGGCTTCACTTCCTGAGGTGCTTGAAGAGGGCACGTCTCCCACAAAAGCTGCTGGTGAGCTTCTACAGGTCAGCCATCGAGTCGGTTCTCACATACTGCATCACTGCATGGTACTCTGGCTGCACCACAGACAACAGGAAAGCTCTCCAGCGCATCATTAAGACCGCTGAGAGGATCACCGACTGGAGGACATCTACCTGACCCGCTGTACTCGGAGGGTCAAGGGCATCCTCAGAGACAGCACAAACCCTGGACACTGCCTCTTTACCCTCCTGCCCTCAGGAAGACGATACAGGACACTGCCTTCCCGCACTACAAGACTGCAAAACAGTTTCTATCATAGAGCTGTGACCCTACTAAACTCCACTCCCACTCTACTGCCACACTGATACTCCCCATCTCATCTCATACACACATGATTGCACTATTACACTTAAAGCAGTTCGGATGGATTTGAGTTTGAGCATTTCAGCACAATCATAATATCCCGCCTTCCTCCAATGCAGCCCCACCCCCTCATTCCTATCCCCGTTTTTTTTGTTTTTTTGTTTTTGAAGAAACTTAATTTAGGCTACACAAGCAGACTTACTTGCTTAATACTGTCTCCGTGCACAAAGTGAGTTAGCCTATATTGTGGCTGAAGAAACTGGTGGCTGTAGTAGGCTACCGGTACCGCGCTGATCTGCTTGTATCACTGGTTTCACTTCAGATATGTCGGCCAGAACACCACTTATGCTTATAATGAGACTAGGAGAGGAGGAGTAGGGTTTTATCCGCTCTTTATTTTCCTTTTTTCACAGGCACAGCCGCATATAGATCGCGGAAAAAGAACAAAGGCTTACACTCCGCTCGTGAGGAGACGTTTGAACAGCTGTTGCGACTCGCGAATCGCAGCCGCTAATAACATGCACAAACTATAACTTATAACAGCGATCGGGACTACATGTACATACTCACACACGGGTGATTCACATTTACACTCAGATAAACACGAATGATGGCTTACTGTGGCAACTTGCTCACACACATCTCACCGAGGGAGAAGCGAAAGGAAACTTACTGAACTGGCTCTCTGGCCGACTGACGTCACGGCCCAACACTAAAACACAGCTTAACACACTGTAAAAAATAACAAGAAATAACAACACTGTAACCTTTTCTACAATGGTCGCTACTCGCTAGGCTACTGTCTGCCGTGGAATCAAAACAAACCCTTTCGTTGAGGACGCGTGTGCACGAATGCGCGGTACACAAGCAGACGGCAAACAGACAGGTCTGTCGGCCAATTAAATCGTTCGGTTCCGAACGATTTGATTGGTTGTAGTTTTCACCTAATATTATGAGACTGAAATAATTGTTTCTTTTTATTCCTGGTGGGTCTACCATGCATTTTAGAGTGTAAAAACCTTATTTATACCATTTTAAAGTCATTTAAAATAAGTGTAAAAACTCTACAAAGGTAAGAATAGCTTTAAGGACTTGGACTTTTTTTTAAACATTTTATTTAGATACATATTTTATTTATATATATATATTGCTGATAATGTTGTGTTTTGTTTTAAATATTTTTTATTTTTCATAATATAAATATCAATATTTTGTGCTGTGCAACTGGAGGAGGACTGCTCCAAACAAAATGTTGTTGTCTTGTACAATGACAATAACGATTATTCTTCTATAGTTGCACCTGGTAGACCTAAACTGTGATCTAAGAAAGAAAAAAAAGTAAATACTGTGTACTGTTCTTGTTTTAGCTTTGTACACTGGGGAGTATTTTGAATTTAACAGTATTTTATTTTGTTGGCAAACCAATCTGCCTTTATTTATTTTGTTCTTCCTTACAGGGTTCAGATAGGGACAGACCTTTCAACAAAGAGGCAGAATAATCCTCTAAGGTCTGATAAGACAAAGGCAGTCTACCCTTTGTTCTCTAGAAAGGGGAGATGTGGTATTATTGCACTTTAGTTAATATTATTAATAATAATAATAATAATAATAATAATAATAATAATAATAATAATAATAATAATAATAATAATAATAATAATAATAATAATAATAATAATATAATAATAATAGCAACGTGATAGGAATGCACGGGAAGTGTTAATCACCTTGTAATCTGGATGCTGGGATTCATTCAATAAAGTGGTAGCCAGTTAACAGTGAACTCGCGTGTGTTATCATTCAGCAAGCATGACAGAAACAACAACTATGCACGAAAACATAGGAACAGGTGCTAAAATAGCAGCATTGGTCTCTGGACTGATGAGTCAAAATTAAATATTTGACTGTAGCAGAAGGCAGGTTGTTCGATGAAGGGCTGGAGAGCAGTACAATAATGAGTGTCTGCTGGCAGCAGTGAAGCATGGTAGAGGTTTCTGCAAAGGGGTTTGAAGATTTGGTCAGGATTTATGGTGTCCTCAATGCTGAAAACAGTAGATGTATGTACCTGGGTCCCACTGGTTTCTGCCAGTTCTGAGATAATGGCACTGCTGGATTTAGATTTATCTTCTGTTCATTGACTGCATTTTGTTAATTTATCAAAATAAAAAAATCTACGTTTTTGAAAGCAATCTTAGTTTACAGCACTTTTCACACCTGCCGAAAACTTTTGCACAGTACTATATGTTGCATCTTTAATGCATTGTTGTTGAAGATGTTAAACAGCATGGTCACACCAGTGGTTGCAATGAATTGATAATTGTGTGTCTAATAGTGCGTCTGCTAAATGCTTAAATGCAGTAACTTGTTAAAAACTGTAGAAAAAATATACCTGACATCGTTGTTTTTTTGAACCAGAAGATTTTCTTCATGTCCTCAATGCTTTCCCATTCTTCAGAAGATCCAAGCATTCCCTTAAGCTTGAGTTCGATTCCACTGAAGGAAGACAGGGTTAAGAAGAAAAAAAAATGCAGGATTAAACCACATTCTGATATTATTCTTAACATGTGTGAACATTGCTTCAACACATAGTTAATATGACTATTTTGGAACCCTGTTGAGTCTTTTCCATAGATATTGATGAAAACACACATTGCCCTTTTATCATTTAATATTTCAGTTGTCCTGGACTTCGAGAAGCGTTCTTCAGCTGGGAGCTCAGATGCATCATTGAAATTGCTAATGTGGGGTAGTCCTTCAGCCAGAATCTTCCATCTAAAAAAAAAGCAAACAATGTTACCATGAACCCATTTCTCAAGATAAGCCTACAGAGCCATAGCTAGACACATACTGTACTGCACACATGCAAACTTACTGGTATAAGCTCTTCTTAAGCATCAGCTCTTTTTTTCGCTGATCAATCAACAGGGGTTGGTCCTCCTCAAAAACTTTCATGGCTGAAATGTAAACAGAAGTCAAATCTTCAATTCCAAAACTAACTCCAATTGTCAAATAATACAATTTTCTACAAGTAATTTTTTTAGTAATTTCAAGCAGACCTCTCCCTCCTCTCAGCTCCACCAGTTCTCCCCTGGAGATCCATCTGTAACAGGGGAAAAGAAGGACTTCTCCCTCTGGAATGGTCACATCTATTTTGGAGCAGTACCACTCATCTTCTTGGAAAAGAAGTAACGGATCCTTCTCGACTTTGAGCAGCAGAAGTTTTCCAAGATGCAAACTGGTTTTTATGGTGTAGGTCCCTGTCTTGGAATAAGGGTTGATATAAATATTGCCCAACATGAGTATGTACGTATAATCACTTCTCTATGTTGGAACCAAGCTCATAACAATTGTGCAATCTATGAAAATTAATTTATAAGTATTTTGATCGTTTTGAATTTGTATTCATATTTCTACGTCTAATTATGCGGAAACAGTGAGGCCCCTTAACATGATACATTTGGGGCATTTATAACACTGATTCCCCATTAATTTCTATGAAACCATTTTTCATTTTTTTTTGTGACAATTGTGAAGACCTCCAGGTAAAAAATCCACCAAAAAAGAACATAATTGCCGATCAATACATTTTAGAATTTTTAGAAAAGAAGAATGATAAAGATCTCAATGGTGAATAACAAGTAGGGTTACCTTAGTGCTTTGCAATGCAGGCACACCCATTACTTTGCGTATGTTGGAACCACACAAGAGACTGCTTGAATAATATAATAATCAAAAAGGGGCTGTATGCTTCAAATAAACAAAAAAAAACTTAAAGTAAAATAAATAATACAAATAAATCATTTGGGGGGATATAAGGTTTTTATATACTAGTAGTTTATTTCATTCCTTAAATTATTTTGGAGTGGAGTAAATTTGTTGAAAGACTGTCCAAAAAGTTATCTTCAGTTGAAAATGGTCTAGTCTCATACTGGAAAATGTGTTTTTCTGCTATCACCTAGCAAACTCACTGCCTTGATCACATTTATTGTTGGTAGATTGACTAGTCCTGATGTGTTCATGCTACAGATATCTGTACTTGACAGATTGGGAATATGAAACCTACCTGCTGCTTTGACTGTTTGCATTTTGGTCAAATTCCTGGTAATAACCTGTGATTAACTGTGACAAATAAAATTAATGGGATTGAAAGTTTGAATGATACTTTAAAAATGTTTGAAAATGTTTTAATATTTAGTGCAAGTTTCTTGGTGAAATCTTTCAAACTCCTGCTTGAAGATCCTAGACAAACAAGCATGTTAGATAGGTGGTGCTGTCTATTTTTCTCCAGAAATCTCCGCTCTCAGTTAATATAGGAGTCTACAAGACACTTTGAAATCCGAACCCTTCCATTTTACCAAGTAAAAAAAAAAATATTGATTGTAAAATGGGAGTTTTAGCTGCAATTTTGAATTAGTTTAATATTTGAACATTTTTGAAAATTTGAAAATGTGGAACATTCTCGAAGAGTTCAAATGCAAATAAACGTGTGGAATTATGGAATATGTTGTTAGTATTATAAAAGCATCAATAATACAAATAATGGAACTCATGTCACAATAACAAGATGAATGTTTTGGGGTTCCTAGGATGAAAATTTAACTAGTTAGATGCCAAAAAATGTGTTGGAGTAAAATGGTTTAAGACTTTTTCACTTTGTTTTCTCTGTTGTGTATTGTTGGGTAAAACAATCGTTTTTTACTACAAAACAACATAGGCCTACTTTATGTTTATACTGTATAACCAATAATAATTATATTGTCCTAGACCTAATTTGAGAATCACTTTATGACCAAATATCACAACAATATATGAACAATGACTCAATTTATACTTACTGTCCCCTTCATCAAGTCGATACCCCAGTTATCCAACTCGGTTCGCTCACTCTGCCCTTCAGATCCAAATAAGGTGACATATACGTGGTCCAATGTTCCTGCATGTTGCATGTCACCTGTTTTCACCTCTAGATTGTACTCAGCCATGTTCACTCAGTGAAAACTGTTTTGTAAATAGAAAAATAATATTGGGAAGTAAATGCTCTTATCCTCTTCAAAAGAAAACAATAATGATACTCTGTAGATTGTTTGATTATCTCGACTACCTCATTGCGTTGTTGCTACAGCTCTGGGTTACTCTGTCTTTGTGATCAGAGGTGTTGTTCTGTCTCTTTATGGGTCTTCGCTTCAAACCCTAACCCTCCCCACAGTGTGTTAACAGGAAGTGTTTCAAACAGGTATTCATGGCTGTAGGGGGTAAGAGGATTGGAGCTGCTGTTGTAGTCAACAATACATCTTGTTCCCGAGCAAAAACCACACCCTGAAATCTGAGAATAACACCTTGATGAATATGCTTGTCAAGACAAGTCAACTTTATTGTCAATTTCTGCAATTTGTGCCAGAGATACAGAGGAATCAAAAATACGTTACTATATATATATATATATATATATATATATATATATATATATATATAATATATATATAGGGGAAGGTGGGGTGAGTTGTGCGTTTTGGAAGTTGCAAAACCCCTTGTTTCTAGAAAACCGTGGAAGAAATTGGAAATGTGACCACATATTTAAGAAGAGCCATCCATTTGACTCATCCTGTAAAGAAGGGAGACACAAGGAATAAGATATAAGCACATTTAAGCGCAAAAAACTGTGTTTTGCCTTTCAAAGTAAAATTTCCATGATCAAGGTTTTTTGATTATTGTGTCTGAACAATTATAGACACGTTTGAAAACATTTGACACATGTTTTAGTGCTTTGGTATGCTACACTTTGAGTCTATATAGTTAGCACGATGTCAGCCCTAAATTGCTGCATCATGCCTATTATCCAAAATTCTGGGGATGGGGTGATTTGTGCGCAAGGGCCTGGGTGAGTTATAAGTAAGTAAGTAAGTAAAATGTATTTATAAAAGCACATTTATGACAGTTTGCACTGCCCAAAGTGCTGTACATAGTGCATTCAGTAGGTAAACAATGAAGGTACAATAACAATAACCAAAATAAAAGACGTAAAGCCCATACATCCACATAAACACAGATAGTAGTGCAGAGGTAAGATAGTTAATGGGGAGGAAACACCAGGGTGTACATATGGGTTTTGAGCCTTGATTTAAAGGCAGAAATGTAGGGGGAATCACATTTGTCAGGTGGCAGTTGGTTCCACAAGCACGGAGCAACTAGTGCAAAGTACATTTCTGAGAGTTGTACCAGTGGCATGGCTGTATACGCTGGTCACCAAAAGAAAGTTATTGTCTACAGTAGCTCAGAAGAGAGTGACATCTCAATTCCACTTAACGACACCACTGATGAGAGTTCAGATGGCCAGAAAGATGATGATGGTGACTTTGTCATTGTGACACAATGACGCACAAATCACCCCACTACGTGACACAGACGCACGGAGCAACTAGTGCAAAGTACATTTCTGAGAGTTGTACCAGTGGCATGGCTGTATACGCTGGTCACCAAAAGAAAGTTATTGTCTACAGTAGCTCAGAAGAGAGTGACATCTCAATTCCACTTAACGACACCACTGATGAGAGTTCAGATGGCCAGAAAGATGATGATGGTGACTTTGTCATTGTGACACAATGACGCACAAATCACCCCACTACGTGGGGTGATTTGTGCGACAGGACAACTTTTTTTCCGAAAGCTATATTTCTTAAACAGTTTATTCCAGATCCAAAGTTTTTATTGCCAGGGATGCACAACATCCTGAAATATATGTACATATTTGAGTTGGAGACATAACTGTCAAGGCCTCACTTTAAAATCACTTTGAGTAAAAAGTTGAACAACTCACCCCACCTTCCCCTATATATATATATATATGTACTAATGTAAAATAAATACATCTTAAATAGTGCAAAAAGTAAGGCAAAACCAAACATTCAGAGTCCATAAACATATCCTATTTGTCCATATCGAAGCCACTTGTTATGTGACAACTCTGCAATAATGAACGTCAACTGGTCCCTTTTGAATCACTTTATGGAGTAGGATGACTGTTGTTCTTAAGATTCTCTGTGAACTTATATATATGGCAATCATATGCTCACTGTTACTGTCACAGCCCAGCTCAAGGGAATGACAATGAGGAAACCACACAAGAGACTAAGTTTAACCAAATAATAATTTATTTAACCCTTATGCCCCGTTAAAAAAAAGTTACACTGGGACCGCTTCGTACATTTTGTGTATTTTGACCTTTAAACTGCATTAAAATGATGAAAGATCAATATTTTTTCACAATTTTTTTTTCCATTTTTTTCATGAAGGGGTTGTTATTCAATTCATGTTGTGATTTAATAAATCACAAATAAAAATTAACCCTTTAGATGCCATTTTTGATCATATACCACTAACCGCTTTTTTGAAAAATACACATAAATTCAATATTCAAATCTTTTTTTTAACTTTGATTATTATTAGTATCACCGGCTCACCCATCTGAATGATAGGTGAGAAAATTATATTTGGTGCATTATTACTTTTTGTTTAATGTCAGATTGAATAAAAAAGTTACACTGGGACCGCTTCGTACATTTTGTGTATTTTGACCTTTAAACTGCATTAAAATGATGAAAGATCAATATTTTTTCACAATTTTTTTTTCCATTTTTTTCATGAAGGGGTTGTTATTCAATTCATGTTGTGATTTAATTAATCACAATTAAAAATTAACCCTTTAGATGCCAGTTTCGATCATATACCACCAACCGCTTTTTTGAAAAATACACTAAAATTCAATATTCAAATATTTTTTTTAACTTTGATTATTATTAGTATCACCGGCTTACCCATCTGAATGATAGGTGAGAAAATTATATTTGGTGCATTATTACTTTTTGTTTAATGTCAGATTGAATAAAAAAGTTACACTGGGACCCGCTTCGTACATTTTGTGTATTTTGACCTTTAAACTGCATTAAAATGATGAAAGATCAATATTTTTTCACCATATTTTTCATGAAGGGGTTGTTGTTCAATCTATGTCATGATTTAATTAATCACAATTAAAAATTAACCCTTTAGATGCCAGTTTCGATCATATACCACCAACCGCTTTTTGGAAAAATACACTAAAATTCAATATTCAAATTTTTTTTTTTAACTTTGATTATTATTAGTATCACCGGCTCACCCATCTGAACAATAGGTGAGAAAATTGAATTTGGGGCATTATTACTTTTTGAATAATGTCAAATTGAATAAAAAAAGTTAGATTTCTACCATTGACTTGCATTATAAGAAAACTTTTTGGCAACCCGCCTTTAAATTAAAGTGAAACATTTTTTTTGCCTCTGATTTCCCATATTACTGCAGAAAACACAATGCAATTGGGTAAAATGAAAGAGAATAGTAAAATTTACCCATTTTATCACCTCTTTTATCATCAAAATATGAATTTTTATGATGAAAACCACTCACTAAAACTACAAAATAACAGCTTTTTTTTTTTTTTTTTAGTGTGCGAGTGTATGTGTCTGTTTGTGTGTGTGTGTGCATGTGTAAGTGCATGTGTGTGTGTGAAAGTGTGCTTGTGTGTGTGTATGAGAGGAGAGAAATTACAAGGGGTACAGATTTGCAGCCCTAATATCGTATGACACATGCAAACACACACACCCCCCCACACACACACACACATACACACACAATCTTATTTTGTCATGGACATGCAGACAACAGTCCCCCCCATCCATATCCAAACACATTTGACATTTTTCTTTAGATTTGTTGTTGCAGTGGCCAGTATTCCTGAAATTTTTTTAAATTATGAAAAATCCTATTTTTTTTCAGGTTTGTGTCATGAGGCAAGTTTTCCCCCAGTAATACACCATATGAAATTCATAAATCAACTAGATAATAGTTAAAACCTAAAATGTGATGCCTTACCTTCAAAATGAATGCAAAACATTATATAAATTCTGATTTTATCTTGGCATGGCCAAGGAATCAAAAATACTGGTTTTATGGCTTTCTATGAGTTTACGAAATGGCATCTTTTTAGACAAGGATTTCAGTGTATTTGATTTGAGTACACACAGACACACTCCTGGATTTTTTTTTTTAACTTCAACCATTCTGACTAAAAGATGTGTTCACTAACTACACATCAAAACAATTTTATTGTATTTTTAATTTTTTTAACTGGTTTGCAGCCATGAATTACACAAGGATGCCAATTTGTTGTAAAGGGTCACCATAGAGGTCAGGGGGGGGGGGGGCTAAAACGGGGCATTTTTTTTATTGACCTTATTTTTACATAACCTTATCAAGTTTACTACAGAGAAATGGGAAATTACAGTCAAAAATATTTTTCACTTTAATTTTAAGGGGGGTGTCAAAAAATGTCGTTATAATGGAAGTCAATGGTACAAATCGTGTAGTTAGCGGTCCCAGTGTAACAAAAACATCTCACACAGTCAAAATGAAGTGGAAATGGATGAAACTCAGAATATCAAAACTTCATTGTAAAACACACCTCCTTACCAAATTTTATGGCTAGGGGACAATCACAGCCAAAATTATCTCAAAAATGCGACCCCAGATACACAAATCTCCACCAACGGGGCATAAGGGTTAAACAAAGTTTAACGTAAGTTACTAAGTGGTGCGTGAATGTCAGTAATAATCAGTAATGGGTGCTGTGTCTGTGTGAGTGAAGAGTGTAATGTATGTGCAAAGGTTAAGGTAACTTTATTTGTACCCAAGGGTAGATTTGGTTGCAGTTAAAAAGAATTGGCTGCTTACACACACACACGCAGACAACATTAACAACATCGACAGACAGTGACATAAAAGCGACAACAGTGCTCCAGACATAGGAACATAGATTAAATGTCATGATCCTGAGGGGTATACTACGAAGCGAGATTAAGGGCTGAGCGAGGTCTGTTGAGTCTAAAGCGGTCTAAAGCCAGAATTTTCAGTATCACGAAAGGTGGCTCTCTTTTTACCTGGCTAGATCACCGTGGTAACAGAGGCTGCACGGCTAACCTGCTCAGAGCAGTTTTTGTTTCAGAGTTTGAGCTTAAATTCGGCTCTTAGAGCGCTGCCCTTCAAGGAAACTACACATTTTGAAATCCCGCGGACCTGACAATATTGTCTGAGCGCTACATTCTCACTGAGGAAACTGTTACATCTAAACTTATTGATCAGTAAGTTAATGAACGAAACGAAGCCGTGACATTAGGCTTACAGAGTGAACTGTAACATCGAGCTGCGGCTTTTTGCCACATGCATACAGTTATTGAAAATGTAAAATAGCCCACACCTATACTGTATGCAGCGCCACTCTATGCTCTCCTCTCAAATGATTTTAGCCTACCTGGCGATCTACACACACTGGCTCTTAATAAACCGTTCTATAAAATCACAGTTTGCAACATTATTTCACTGTGGGCTTTCTTTTCATAAGTAGCGATTACAGTTGGGACGTGACAGGTGACAGCTGTCACAGTTCGGACATCGTTGCAGACTCGCAGGTTAAGCTTCTCACAGTAGATTCATATTTGTCCGAAAAATCCAGACTACAGGTTTTTTAATGAAGGCCTATTGGTATTTGTAAAATTCAAATAAAAGGCTAATAGTCTAAATCAAAATTGTATTCATTATGATGTGGCCCAAAACTAAATGATTTTCCATAGGCTATTCATTTGGGGACAGTGTCAGACTTAAATTACATTCTTAAGTGTGGGACTATAGGCGTAGTGCTATAAATATAGCAAAGTAGCCTATTAGGCTAAATGGTATAGTGTTTAAATCCGAGTTCAACGTTTCATTGTTTTATAATGTCACGTTACGCACTGCGAGAACGATCGGCAAGATAAATAAATAATTTCCATGCTGGCAGCATTCCACTCTCCTTAGCCTATTTGCAGTAAGAGTCTTTTTCGGCTCTCTGTTTTCTGCTGTAATAATTCAGACTGACAAACTCTTCCTCTTGAATGAAGTTGGCGACACACTTTTGTTTTACTCAGCTGCTCACAATCAGTCCGTTTGTGTAAAGTTAGCGGCACAAGATCAGTCCAGTCTGTGCGGAAGCAGAGTCAAATGACGGTCAAACGCCCCCTCTCATGGGGACGCGCACAGAGCCTGAAGCTGAAACCCTCGTTCAACATAAGAGGTTGATAACTGCCTTCGCGATACCGGTTAGCTCTGAGCGAGGGTATGTGTTATGTTGAACCAGATCAAAAAAAGAGAGCCGGGCTCTGTTGAGTTTGCTTTGTAGTATACATCACTGGGATCACTGGAGAGAACGGAGGGTCTGTCGACACACCTCCGACTGGGACGACTGCGCCAGCCAACCTTGGCGGCGTGCCACGTCACAGCTGATCAACCTGCCTAGCCCTTTTCTTGTGAAGCGACCTTGGGTACCTTGAAAGGCGCTATATAAATTCAAATTATTATTATTATTAGCTCCCTAAGTCATAATGCAAAGTCTGCAGTGAAGCATCACTGAGGGTCCGTGCTGAGTGACCAGCACCTGACCCCTGTATGGTTTGCGACCGAGCCAGGACTGTGTGAGAAAGCAAATTCCCAGATGGCCCCCACAGGCAGCAATGTCGTAACTCCTAGTAAGGAGGTCGCCTGAAATCCGGCACTGGGGCCGAGGGCAGCGCACATCGGCTCTCAGAGCCTCGTCTGGGGAGACAACCAGGGATGCTATAGCAGGCTCAATCGGAGCTAACCAGTCCGAGCCCTAACTATCAGCATTGTGCATGGCTGCCAGAGCTCTACTGTCACTAGTGTGATGGGAGAGAGCCCTTAAATCTGGCCAGCATCTACGGAGCCCAGCGGAATAAGGCTCAGAGGGAGGCACACAGAAACGGAGGATTGAGGGCCTGCCGAAAGAAGGCATTCGTGGGTGCAGATGAAACCAGAGCTTCATCTAACCCCATACTTGGCGAGTCACGGACAGACACTGACTTTCTAGCCGAGCTGCCCACCTGTAAGAGACTACAGGACGCAGCTGTGGACAGCATGTCATCCCCCGAGTAGGAAGGATGCACAGCCGCAAGGTTATTCACTGCACTGGTACCATGAACTGGTTGGAGGCTAGTAGAAGAGCCTCTACCTAGCAACCTAAGTGCCTGAGACATGAAACTACAGTCCATGCATGGGTTATCTGACAGCGCTTCCCTCAGGTGCTCAACCCTGAGACCTGCAGGGCACTTGTCATGGCCCTGTATGGAGGTCATGAAGGCGTAAGCTGGCCACTGTTGAGCCAACGAAATATGCGTCTGACTACACAATTATGGGCGCTTGACATAATAGCAAACTTAATTACCCTATCTCAGTAACTAATTAGAAAATAGCAAATTAGTTAGTAGGCTATGCAGCCGGGCTCTAGGCGAGAGCACCGAGCACCGGTGTGCAGCCCAAAATTAACCCCTTGAAGGCGACTCTGCTACCCGCAAGCCGCCTACTGGAGGCAAATTAACGCAGGCTTAGGCAATCGCGCCCTAGGCGAGAGCACCCGAGCACGCCGCCCCTGCAAAACGATAAATGAAGTACGCAACTGGCCTAGGCGACACAGCACCCAAGCAGCAGTGCAGCAAAGTTCCCCATGAAGGCCTTTGTACAGTTTTCTCCTGTATTTTAGAACACACACACACACACACACACACACACACACACACACACACACACACACACACACACACACACACACACACACACACACACACACACACACACACACACACACACACACACACACACACACACTTAAAATCTGCAACAGAGTAATACATTCTGCTTGAGTGGAAGAGCATTCTGGAAATGTAATACAATAACAGGTCATCTGAATGAATAATAACACTGAATATCATGAATTACAGGCTTTTGACAATTTTATAGACACCTGCAAAAGAGTTTGACACTTAGAGGTGAGTGGAATCAATCATTGATGAAATTAGTTGAACCTATAACTCACTACCGTAGAAGATATAATTACACATAGAACCTACTTTGTAACAATAATGCCAGTTTCCCATCACTGGTTGTAAATGATATTGGCCAATATAATGTATTCTGAAATCCCATAAATAGAGCACTTACCACACTCCCTCTGTGGTCTTTCTGGCTTTTGGTTTGGCCGAGATCACAGCCATCTTGTCAACAGGGCCCGGCTTTATCCCCTATAGCAATATGGTAAAAAATAAATACAGAATGTGGCAAGTAGGATTGTTTTAAAGCAGGTACAATGTATCTATGAAAGGTGCTTTATAAATGAAGTTGGATTGAATGAACTCACCATAACTCTAGGCTTATGCCACTGTTGTTCCCCTTCAGTGCAGCTCAACGTTGGGGGGACAACCTGGAGTTTCAACTGCGAATAGTGCGCAGCTTGAACCAGAAGTGCAACACAGTGGTTGCATAATGCCTTTCCAGCCTTGCAGGTGCTGTGGAGGTGCAGGAGCTCCACAGGCTGCAAATATTTTAGGATCACCTATAAAGTACAACATACCAATTCAATATATTCAACGTAATCAATACATATCCCTTGACAGTATTACTTGTGTCTTTTAAAAGCCTGTCTGAACACCCCCCTTGACATAATGACAGCCTGGCATGATCCTAGGAAACTCTACTCTAAGCCCAACCATACCCTAACCCTACAACCTAACTATACCCTACCCAACATTAGGCCTACTATGATTTTTACACTGAACATAATTTCACACTGCCGCTGACTGTATCCATACTCTGAGCTTATGAGGTTTCTCTGATTTCCTCATTGACCTGTAGCACTCTGCCCTGACCATTACCTCTCCTGAGCCCTGATCTTTGTCAGATACTGTGGAAAAATAACAATTTTAGCAAGTTAGTAATAGGATAGCATGCAAGTTAGTTGGTAAGTACAATGACTAGCAGCTCTAATAGGAAAACATTGTTGTCTATCTAAAGTTTGTTTGTTCATAGGCAAGTCAACCAACACAGGCAATCGCAGTTTGCTAACTTGACAACGAACGAACCAACGTTTGATACTTTTAGGCTCCTGCCTGTATAACATGCAGGAGTGTCAACAACACATAGCCTCCAAACATAACATCATAAACTAAACAAGGGCTAAGACAAACATTTTGTGAAAATGCAATCTAACGCACAATTTCGACTTTTATAATGTATAGAGAGATAACATAACAGTTACCAGATAACATAACTTTAGCACGTAGCATGGATATCATGTTGTTGTGACTTACCTTCAAAATTGTGCAAATATTGCGATATATACAGTTTAAACCCCTTTTCTCGTTTGCTTTGGGGTGCGGGTGAAAAAATGCTGACCAGTCGATGCACATCGTCAACTGTCCAAGACATCTTGAGAAATTTGCTTCGGCCATTGGGCTAACGGATTCTAGCTGAGTAGTGTTTATGCCGGAAGTTCGACAGCCAACAGGCGTTACGCTACCGGAAGTAGCATATGCTAATGTGCACGTAGTGAATTGTAGCAGCAAATCGAGTTTTCTTCTCCTCTCTCTTAGTAACATTAGCGCGGGGTTTTTTCTCCTCTTCGAATCTCGCGGTGTTGGCCAATTTGTATAAAAACAACAAACCAGTCAATTTCGGGTTTAAAATGCATTGTAACGCGCGCTACTGAGATTTGTACCGAGTTACATATTACCATTTTTTGCTGTAATGCCTTACATTACCGCGTTACAGCAAAACGTAATGCATTACAGTAATGCATTACTTCCTGTAACGCGTTACTCCTAACACGGTCCTTGCAAGGCTCCTCATATGCGGCCGAGAAATGCAGCCTTCGTTTCACGGTTTTGAAGGCTGTATCAGATGGATCCTTCGCGGCCCAACATATCCCAAGATTCATTGCGTTTTTTTCAGAGATGGCATACAATAAAATAATAAATAACAAAACAGCAACGTGTTGCTCCATCTTCTTAACTTTTATCTTCCTTTCTTTTTTTCTTGTACTTTTTTCTTTTCGTCTGGTAGGCAACTTCTTTTTCTTTTTTCCTCCGTTGACAAGGCTGTTTCCTTTGGCAGCAATCAGGGTTGCTAGGCAGCACAGGAGCGGCGAGTCGTCACGCAAGGTAACGGCTTGTTACGCAAACCGGAAATGCTCGTAAACAGAGCGAAACGGAGACCTGCGGAGACCATCTCGTTTAACAACGCTCGTTGGCCTTGGAACCGGCCTTCGAGTCGGCCTTCATAGGCTATAGCCTTCATAGACCGCGTCCTACCAAGGAGGCGGTCTCTGTAACGGGATACAGCCAATGACTGTGAAATGCTTGGCACCCAATATATTTAGTCAATAAAATGTATTAAGCTTACCTATAGTTGCAAATATATGGCTACTGTAGTCTATGACATGCAGTTGTGATGTAGGTTGAATTACTTATCAAGTAGCCTAGGTCTACATGCTTTGGTTATATTTTAAAAGTTGAATCTTATAGCGCTACTTTATAATAATATCCTATACGTCGGGAGGTGTTTCCGTGAGTACTACATAGTACTAACGGTACGCTAATACGTGATATTGCATACAGTACAAAGTTGGGCGAAACTGCTTTACAAAGACTATAACGACTGTGCCAATCATGATATGTGATCAGCGCGCCCGTGTGTGTTTGTGTGCCACTTACTGCAGCACAGTCACAGGCTTTCTTCCTTCCCAGTCGCTTTCTTTGTGGCCGGTTGCCCCCCTTTTTTCCTCATGTCAGTCAAAATTCTGTGCTTATTAAGAGCGTCACCATATTCAGGAGCTATTTAGCATTCGCCATTTATGGTAGATTGTGGGATGAAACTGGGAGGTGAAGTGGGAGGACACGGGGTGGAGATCGTCTGCGCACAATTCACCGCAGGTGGGTATTTATAAAGGGAAGATTGAGTGCAGGTGTGCGCCGCACAGTTTTATAAATCTGATTTTTTTTTGTGCAGCACATTTTTGGCTTTGTGTGGACGCAATGTTTTAGGATGGTTTCTACGCACACCTTTATAAATGAGGCCCCTGGTCTGACACGCCTAAGATCACCCGGGTTTCATTTATTTAATTATTTAAAAAATAACTATACATCAGTGTTTTGTTGTCAGGTAGAGGGCATATCCTCAAAGCTTGTATGTGTTTTATGTCTTGTTTGTGTTATCTCTGTCATCTATTTGATATGTTCTTTAATAGCCTCGGCCGAGTTTTGGTGGCCCCCAATTGTTCCTCTCTTCTTTGTACCTTTTTTAGTTTGTATTACAATTTTATATATTATTTCATTCATGGGCATTTGACCACTTTCACTCGATGAAAACTGTTTTGTAAAGAAAAAACACACCCTGCAATGTGTATAATTTAATTTGATATGTGTATATATATTGAATTTTGAAAATTACTGACGGTTTCTTTGTTTTGCATGGAATCCTTACTTAGAATAGAAAGACAAGTATTGTTACCGTACTTTTCGGACTATAAGCCGCGACTTTTTCCCAATTTTTTGACCCCGTCATTACACAGCACAGTATATGTTCTGTAGCTACTAGGGATGGGTGTTAGTAATCGGCTCCTCGTTTCAAATGAACTCGATTGGTGGATGAGGAAAATCGTTTTTTCTTTTTTTTAGTGTCTGTAGCCTTTAGGCCGGTGTAGGTACCAGATTGACTCGGGGTCCTGCGCCTACTGATGACGTATCGACTCTTGACGTTGTCACCATAGATACCGCTACGGCAACGCAATACATACACAACTCGTACATACAGTGTGAACCCAGTACAGTTGTATATTCTATCTGTGTGAAACTTAAACAACATTTAAAAGCTTGATAGCGTTAAAACAACATTTAAAAAGATCGCGATAGCTTAGCGAGTAAGTTAACTATAGATAGTTTATATACTATCTGCAGGGTTCTCAACTTTTGGAAATTGTTTAGAGTGAGACAGAAGCGGATTTCCCATGCGAGCGCGCGAAGCGCGCGAGCGAAATTTTATTGTGTGTTTTTAACACAAGTTCAGTTCAATATAATTTCTTTGTTTTAGTTAAAATATAGCCTATTGTAGTAATTTTATGATGAAAGTATAACTGGATTAATACCAAATGCCAGACTAGTGAGATGGCTGTAGGCCTAGGGTAGTTGTTCGGGGTAGTTATTTCAGTAAAACTCTTAGTTCAGTTCAGCAAATATGGATACTGGATATTACTGATGCTCGCTGTCGCTTTGAGTGGCAGATTTTGAGGCCTTCAGGATAGGGGTTTTCTGGCTCCCACTTGAAGCACTGTGGCTCCACACCAGCCATTTAGACCATCATAATGGAGGACAATGTTCCTTCTAGGGCTAGTCTGTTTCTGGGGCTGGTGAAGACCAACCATGGAGAAGACTCTTTCGGTGTCCGCATTTGAATGTGGGAGCACTAAAACCAACTTGGCCCCTCAACTAGTAGGTGAAAAATCGAAAAGCAAGTGCAAAACAAAATCATTATTAGCTATGTCTTATGGGCTTCATGAGGGGCCTCTAAGGCCCCCACACACATACAGGAATAAACTTTCTACATGTAAATTATATACTGTTCATAAAAAGTAGCTTTCCACCCTGTATCTGTTGCAATGGGCCCCTCCATCATATAACATGGGTCTGCAGACCAATCTTCTGAAATGTTTTTACAGTTGCAGAGTAAAGAGTGCTGCCTGTTTAAGAAAAATAATGTTCCTTCTGCAGCTCAAGATTTGATTTAAATCTAAATTTTCCAGATTGATTTTTCAGATTGATGCATTTTACTTTAAAACTGTACCAATTTTCTTCCAGGGGGGCATGCCCCGGACCCCCCAACAAGGTACAGGATATCTCCCACAGTATCCCAAAATCCTGTGGGAAACACTGACTCCCTTAATATGTTTATGCCAGTAAACGTATGTATCTTTGCAGAAAAGTCAATGTAACTGACTGGATAGGGAGGGGGGGGGGGGGGGCTTTAAGAGTCTGGGCCTATTATCTCATAATCCGTCTATGAACCAACTAGTTTCCTCAATCTTTTTAATTTTTGCGGGGAGCATGCACAAGCATTATTCATAGAAAAAAATTAAAAATAAATGTGGGGGGCCCCACACAGGGTCTTGAAACGGGCCCCGAGATCGTTAGGACCGCCCCTGCACGCTTGTCGTGTAGCTTGACGAAACGCTGCGCCTTCTCTCTGCCCGCTCGGCTCTCGCAGAATGCATTAGTGGGCGCAAAAACTGAGAGATTTTTCTTTCCTCGGGACAGCTGGTGAAAACAGAGAACAATTTCGGGAAAAACGGGACGGGTGGCAACCATAGTATAAATAAGGTGGCACACTAGGTGATGGTGGTGAAGGCCAGGATTTATCGAAGCTATAGGCTATATAAAAAAAATTGTTTGGCAGAGTTATAATTTGCGTGAGAAATGCAAGGTGTGGCGTGGAGCGTGTGAATTGCCTGAAATGCGTGTGTCTCACTCTCATTGCGTGAGGGTTGAGAACCCTGTATCTGTGCTGTGTGAAACTCAAACAACATGTAAAAGATCGCGCTAGCAGATAGTTTAGCCAGTAGGCTCCATAGATAGATAGATTTATTTCTCGTTCTGCAAGATTTAAAATGAGTTGTTACGTTAGGCTTATAGTAGTCATCTCTCATTATGTAAGGTTAAATTACATTTTATTTTATACGAATGTATAGTTTAGCAAGGTTTATCCCCCGGTTTTAACCCTGTTTGAGTGCTAAATTAAATATTTATTTAATAATACTTTATACATTAAATTAGTATTTTAGTTTAATGTACTCGCGCATGTATTTTAAGAAATAATATTTCATTAAAAGAACAACTATCCCTTGGCTTCACTGTTATTTTACATCACACTGAAAAACAATGTGTATAATGAGTTTCATAATGATATTTATCAGTTAAAAAATGTAAAGGTGTGGCTCTGATGTACCATTTCCAGACCCTGGAGCATTTGTAGTGTCTTGCATCACTGATAAATAGATTCATTCATTCAACCTTCATTAAATAAAATAAAAGAGTACATCAGATTTTGTTTAATCTGATTTGTATTTTTCTTATCCAACCACATACCACCTTTTGTAGTGTCTTGCAGCACTGCCATCAACTGTCCAAACAGCAAACTAGCCTACTATTTACACTGAGTCTCTGCAGAACATTTCTCAATGGGAATAGTTCACTTAATGTGTGACACAGCAGGTGAATATGGTACACTTTTGGAATAATAGATATCATGAAGCTCTGCTAGTTGATTATATTAAAACAATACATTTTTGTATAACAACTTTTGTTTGAAACATCTAGATGTTGAATAAAGCCAGTGTTGAATCTTAATTTTTATTCATTCTTTTTATTATTTATTTTCATGATTTGATGATTCAGATGGGGTCCCGATAACAGACAGGAAACAAAGTATTAAAAAGATGTTCACGTTCCAATCCCCATACATCCAGCGGAAGTATCTCCTAAGGAAACTAAATTCCTTTGGAGTCAGCAAAAAGATACTGCTAACTTTGTATTACTCCTTCATTGAAAGTATCTGTACATTTTCCATAACTTGCTGGTTCCACTCCATCACCCTCCAAAAGAAGCCTTGGGAATATGGGGATGAGATTCAAAAACCGACCGGTGTAACGTTCCGTTAATGAGGAATTAGTCGCGGTAATTATTCACTGACACAGAGTGAGCATTACGCGGTTGGATATAGGCCTACAACTACTAAGTCTACTGCTTTGGTGAGTTATTTATATGCATTTAAATTGTAGGACAATTTATCCTTCTTATTTTAAATGGTGACTTAGGCTATTTTTTTTTGTTACAACTAGCCTACAGCCCATGCTTTTTTTCCTCTTTTTTTCTCCCCACCGCAGACCTACTCGATCGGTTTAAATTGTGGCCCGTCTATTTAATTACTTTCAGTGAGGAAAAGGTGTTTTAAACTTGTTGAAAAAAATCCTTAATATCATATGGCAACTGTGACTGTTTGACAATAAGCATTGAGGGCTTTATTGCGGTGAACCGTTATTCTGCAGACAGATGCGTTGCGTTCTAAAAATAGAAAAAAGTTTAATGAGGAATCGATTGATCAAGGAATGCAAGCGATCACTCGAGTAGCCAAAACACTACTCGCGCCCATCCCTAGTAGCTACTATTGCACTAAATGGCACACTTGAATACGTTATGCATATATAGGGCTGGGCGATATGGACCAAATCTTATATCACGATATAGGTAATTTTATATCACAATATGGATATATATCACGATACAGTATTTTTCCTTAAAATTCAATGGATTACAATAGTCGTACTGAACTTTAATCACATTAGATTATTTTCATCTTTTGATTGGAACTTAAATTTCCATACAAAAGAAGAACTGGTGCAAAATACCACACCAGTCTGGCTTTAGTCAGTCAGCGCAAAATAAAAATGACAGCATCAACCAAAGAGCCTACATTTTCCAATTGATAGTAGCCTATATCAAAATAATGAAAGACTTGAATTTTCCTGCAGTATTTGCTCATCTTCATTTAAAAAAGCTGTCAAAATGAACTAGTGAGCAAATGTCTGGTAATACTTTAACTCCAGCTTCAATACAAATAATATTTTCAAGTTTGACATGTTTTAAAGTTACATAAAACCAGCCTTGCTGTTTCTTCTGCTGGAGGTGCCGAGCCGCGATGGAGCTTGAACGGAGCTGCAGCTCGGCACCCTTAAATGAGAAATTAGGTTTGAATTCCATCTATAGTAAGACAAAAGAAAAACAATTACAATACAGACATTTAAAGCTTTGTAATCAAAAGTACTGAATAACACAATTCTAATGTACATCTAATGCCATTGGTAACACTATACAATAAGGGTACATTAATTAATTTGTAGTTCATTTTATTTACGGAGATACAGAGATTTAGAATGGCTGGAATTTAAATAAAATTGGTAAAGTCCTTACTTGAATAATGCTTAGTAGTTAGTTAATGTACCCTTATTATACTCAACAAAAATATAAACGCAACACTTTTGTTTTTGCTCCCATTTTTCACGAGTTGGACTTAAAGATCTAAAATTCATTCCAGATACACAATTGTACCATTTCTCTCAAACATTGTTCACAAATCTGTCTAAATGTGTGATAGTGAGCACTTCTGCTTTGCTGAGATAATCCATCCCACCTCACAGGTGTGCCACATCAAGATGCTGATCTGACATCATGATTAGTGCACAGGTGTGCCTTAGACTGTCCACAATAAAAGGCCACCCTGAAATGTGCAGTTTTGTCTCACAGCAAAATGCCACAGATGCCACAAGCATTGAGGGAGCGTGCAATTGGCATGCTGACAGCAGGAATGTCAACCAGATCTGTTGCTCGTGCATTGAATGTTCATTTCTCCACCATAAGCCGTCTCCAGCAACTTCGCACAGCCATTGAAGAGGAGTGGACCAACATTCCACAGGCCACAATTGACAATCTGATAAACTCTATGCGAAGAAGATGTGTTGCACTGCATGAGGCAAATGGTGGTCACACCAGATACTGACTAGTTCTGAGTCCCCAGACCCCCAATAAAGCAAAAAAATGCACATTTCAGAGTGGCCTTTTATTGTGGACAGTCTAAGGCACACCTGTGCACTAATCATGATGTCAGATCAGCATCTTGATGTGGCACACCTGTGAGGTGGGATGGATTATCTCAGCAAAGCAGAAGTGCTCACTATCACACATTTAGACAGATTTGTGAACAACGTTTGAGAGAAATGGTACAATTGTGTATCTGGAATATTAGATCTTTAAGTCCATCTCATGAAAAATGGGAGCAAAAACAAAAGTGTTGCGTTAATATTTTTGTTGAGTGTACATAATTACACCAATACATTTGAAGGAAAAGGGCATTTCACACCGACGAAAAATAGCCAAATACACTACTCGCATATGTAGGGATAATTCCGCTATACTTTTTTATTGTTTTCAAAAGGACAGTTCAGTTTGGCTGACACACAGCCCTGCCGCATACATACGCTTGGTCGCATCGGCGGCTTAGGCATTTTACCTCGACGTTTACTGGTCAAAACCCGTGTGGACAGAAATTAAATTTAGTCTATTATAGAAAACACATAGGGGAGAACGGGGGAATCTGAGGCATCGGGTAATGTGAGCCACCCCCTGTATCTAGGCAACGGAAAACATTTGTGCTCATGTGAGATATATTTTTTCAAGCCCCTCTCATTTCCCCATGGCCCTGAAAGAGAGGACCTCATGGTGCTGTGGTAAGCATGTTTTTTTTTTCACCAAAATAGGTATTTTGCATGTAAAAGTTAATTTTCTTGCTGTCAACTTAATCAACTGTTGTGCCAAAGCAAATGTATTCACGTAGAAAAACTTCTATCATACGTGTTGATGAACTACCAACATATGAAACAATGTGATGCTGATAACTGAAGATTAGCCTGAAATGCTAAGAGAGGTAGTTTTTTCTCAAATTGTGGTGGTGGGGGAAAGTGAGCCAAATGTTGTGGGGGAAAGTGAGCCAATGTCTCACTTTCCCCCACCATGAGGCACAAGTTAAGTTTAGTCTTAAACATATTTTAATGTAATATTACATATGTTTTATTTTAATGTCATACACATTGTAGAAAAGCCATCATGCCAAGGAAATACACCAGGAAGACGACCTGGGGCAACTACACGGAAAGAGCACCTTCTCATCTTTCCCTGTAACCTTCTGGGCTGGAATGTAGAGTAGGCCTAGTTGTAGAGTATGACAGGCTGATGTTATAATCCAGTTGGGTCTTCTCCTGTATTCTGAGTCCCAGGCTGTTCTCGCTGGTTCTGATTTTCCTATGCTTTGACCCCCAGATACTAGCTGGCTCTAAGGGTCCTGTGTTCTGACCCCCAGACTGTGTTCTAATCTAACTGGTTCTATCTTTCATTTGAATCTTATTAAAACCTTTTGAATTATAATATGTTGTATTTGATTTTGTTCAGAGTTACTTTCAAGTGTTTAGAACATTTGCTTTGCTTAATTGACCAAACCCCATCATTATTTTACTAGTCCGACATTAGTTCTGGAATGTGTGGCTAGCTTTCAGGATTCTTACTGTTACAATATGTGTTGTTTAGGTAGTTTCAGAGTGGAAAAAGTAAGTGGATCAGTTTACCCCACAGCTGGGGTAAAGTGAGCCACATGACAACTTTTTTTAAAACAATCATATTTTCACTGCCCTTTGTCTTGAAAAAATTCTGCTAATGCCCATTTCTAGGTAACATCCTGAATTAATGGGAAATATGTACATTTGAGTGATAAATCATTTTAGCTCCCTTAGAGGGGAGCAAATGTAAAAAGTGGCTCAGATTACCCTGTTCTCCCCCATGTGGGGATAATTCAGCTACATTTTTAATTTTTTTTTTAAAAGGACATAGCAGTTCAAATTGGCTGCTAAAGACACACAGCGCAGCCGCCGCCTCCTCAGAGCATACACTCTCTGTCCTGGCCACTGTAGCACTTCAGACCAGACTTCTGTCCCCCCGCTGCCTCTAAGGCCGTCTGTGCCCGGTCGTCGTTCCACCGTGTAAGCCCCTCCAACAGGTACACCTGAAAGTTACATCCATTGGCGGATGAACCTGTGAAACAAAAGGGGGGAAACAGGATGATGAATACAATGAGAAAGGAGTCCAATGAGGTATATTATATTGAATAGTTTGTATGTGTGTGTATATATTATGAACTCACCTGGGATGAACCTGTTGAGGTGCAGGTGTAACGACTCCAGCGATGTTGACCCTCGAGCACAGCGGTAAACAGGCAGCGTTACCCCCCCCCCCCCCCCCTTCGTCACCGATCCGACCCTCGTGTACAGCGGTACATTGGGAGGGTCCTGATGAGGAGAAAAAGGATGGATTATTATCTCCACGGACAAGAAGAACGCTGATAAATTGCATATGTAACAGTGTAAATAATTACTTATCTTAAATGTTAAATTCCTGTCAAACCTGGGACTGCAACAAAAGGTTCTTTGTGTATTTTATTGTGAAAGTCTACAGCGGAAGTCTACAGCGGAAGTTGGTTTCATACTTAATGCTGGGCATTTTGCTTTGTGCTCAGAAGTAAAATGTTGTCACGCTGTGGGTAAGTTGCTGCTCTGTTCGCACAGACATTAAGTATAGTAATAAGTGAAAACTACGGTTCATATGATGTGTAAAATATCAGCATTTGTTGTATAGCATGCTTGATTAATGAGGCATCTGTAAAACTAGTAGTTTTGTTGTTTTGTGACGAATTGTTGCCGTAGTTTTGAAAAGTCTTTGGGCTAGCAGCCAACATGTGTGAGGTTGTACTAGCTAGTTACTTTCAGCACGGGGTGCACGTGACCTCTATGCTCATGCCTAGCTCCTCTTTTTATTTGTAGTGCGAGCGAGATGAGATACCAGACTTTCAACTAATGGCACTCTGGTTATGTTGCTTTTCCATGTCCCAGGTATGTTTATTTGTGCTGTTTTATATGCGATGTTATGTTTTTATATTTTATTTACAAGTATGTTTTTATATTTTATTTACAAGTATGTTTCCAAAATCTATACGATCACGTTCGGAAGTAAAATGTTGTCACGCTGTGGTGCGAGCGAGATGAGATACCAGACTTTCAACTAATGGCACTCTGGTTATGTTGCTTTTCCATGTCCCAGATCCCAGAATAAAAACCAGTCCAGTGCACAATCCAGCTTGTCCCTGTGAATCATTCGAACAGCAGCAATGGAATGGTTACGAAGGTCACACATACAATATACAGATTTGCTGATGTACCTGGATGCAGGTGACGTGTTGCCCCTGTGTGCGCCAGATCTCCTCCATTCTGGCGCGGTGCAGTATGGGGACGTTCATGGTGTCTGTGGCATCCATGAACACCTGGAGTGTCTCATCAAGAAGACGCTCCGTCTCCTGCGTGTGCGGCGGCGACAGTGCTTCGACATCTCCCTGATGGTCAGCTCCAGGTTTCCCCTCCTCCGCAGGCAGTCTGCCAGCGCTGCGCTCCTCAGAAGGGACAGGTCCTACGGGTCCCACTCGTAGATGCAGGCCGACAGCCGCCTCATCAGGCTCGGGCAGATGGCTCTCCGAGGTCACACCCGCCGCCAGCCGACGTATAAAATGCCAGATGTCCAGCCGGACGGCCAGGTGCGGCCACTGGGAGAAGAGAGCCTCCGCTGCGGACACTACTCCATCTCTCCGGCAGCAGTCCCTGTCCACGTACAGGATCAGGGGAGGTGCCACCCCAGCCTGATAGTACCGCTCCTGCAGGCCTGACGTCATATCCCTCAGTCCATAGCCCTCAGCCGAGGTCAGGACAGACATCAGAACCTGGCCAGTTCGTTCCCCACGCTGCTCATCCACAAAGCGGTGTTGGCAGCCGCTCCCGCCAGTTTTTTGGTGATCTGCAGAGGAGGAGGAAAAAGGTGAGTTAATGAAGACGCGGCTCTTTTATACGAGTTACACCAGGTAAAGTCTAATCTTCTCACCTTTTTTGTGGAGTCCAACTTCAGGATGGAGCCGAAGGTTGATGGCACATCTTCCCGTCAAGTTTGCTTTTTATAAATCCCAATGTTTGCGTAGAAATTGGCGTGCGCCCTCTTCTGGGCGTACGCCACGTTTATAAATGAGGCCCCAGGACCTTTCTGATGGTCTTGTAGAGGCCACAGCCTGTCAGCTTGTGGCTGCAGCTTGGACAGGACAGCTGGCACTTGAGGAGCTTGTATGGGAGCCAGAGGAAGAAGGAGCGCTGGAAAAACGCATGGTGGGAGGAGGGACACTGGCTGTAGACAGCCCGTGGACCAGGTGGTTGGTTCCACATGGTGATGTCGCCAGTCAGGACAGCGTATCCTGTCTTGTCCCTCACAAACAGCTTCTTGCTGGCCTGACCCACTCCTGCTGCTCTCGGGGCATGCTGACCTTCCAGGCCTCCGGAAGGATGACCTGCAATTACAATGAAACACTTTACTGAGCAGCAGCTTTACACCACTTCAACACATGCGCATTTATAGATTGATGCATTAAAGCTAACTAAATGCAGCACAAACCTGGGGAGCGCACAGCCTGACTGGAGCGAGCAGGGGCACAGCAGCACTGGGCTGAGCGGCAGCAGCAGCAGCAGCATAGGCACGGGGAGGAGCGGCGGCAGGGCTAACCGCCGCTCTCTTCCCCGGAGGGGCTGAAATAACAAGAGAGAAATGCAGCAATCGCGGTGTATGACTTTTCAATGTGTTGGGTGTGTTTACAGTAATCCACCTCATCCTCAGAGGAAACTGGAAACACAATTAATGATGTATTAAACTCCGCATTACAGTGTTAATACAAAACAACAAAGGCTAACATGATGAGAATTATTGCTAAACATACCTAAGAGGACAGAGACTTGTCTCTTCCTCGGGGTGGGTGGAGGGCAGGCAGTGGGGGAAACGTTGGTGGTCCGTGGTGGAGTGGGGGGCACGCGTGGCTTCCTGGCGGCTGCCGGGGGCGGCGTCTGTGCCACCCGTTTGGCAGGGGACGGCGTAGGGGGAAACACTATACAATAAGGGTACATTAATTAATTTGTAGTTCATTTTATTTACAGAGATACAGAGATTAGGAATGGCTGGAATTAAAATAAAATTGGTAAAATCCTTACTTGAATAATGCTTAGTAGTTAGTTAATGTACCCTTATTACCAGGGCTGCCTTTACCTGCCACTAGGCCCGGGGCTGAGAGGTTTCGTAGGCCCCCCGGGCGGCGGTCTTACAATACAGATGCGTTAAAGCCACGTTTGTCTACACCACAATATCTCTATTGATGAAATACAAATACTCTTAAGGTAACATGTACTCAGGCCCCCAGGATGCTGCCTTCTCCGAGCAGCCAGCATGGACTAGTGGCCAACCCATTAGTACTGCATGCTGTGAATGGGAGCTCATTTTCATGAAAGCCCTTTAGGCAGATTTTCCCGTCCACACCGATACAAGCGGCGAACAAGATTGTGTCGCCGCAAAATTTTTCTGGATATCAATCATAGGCTCAAACTTATCTTTAGACCATATACTATTACAACTGAAGTGTTTTCATTTCAAAACGCCACATCAAGCGTTTTATTAGCCCAACGGCTTTTAACGGCTTTCAGTTTGTTTTCGAGGGAGGAGGAGCATGGTGCCAGGGCTCTCATGAAAGCAATATGGCAGCTTCCTTGTTGCTTCTCTGCGCCAATGAGAAGCTTTCATAGGAATGAATGGGCGCCATTTTTCAATACGGTGTCCATTTCTTTATATGTCCATGCATGTACTTAAACCCCTTCCTGGTCTAATGACTTTTAATAACCAGACACACATGCTTGGTTACAGTGTTTTTTCAAGTTATTGAGGAGACCACGGTGGGGACCCAGGACCTTCTAGGGGGGTCCGGGGGCATGCCCCCCCGGAAGAAAAAATTTAACCTTTTAAAGTAAAATGCATCAATCTGGTGCACTTTGAGAAGAAAACTAAGGCTAAATCAACTGTGTCCTATGTGAGCTATTTTCTGGAATCATTTGGAGACACAGAAATACCAAAAAGCAGAAACAAAAATATACAGGTTTAAAAAAATCCAGTCATTCAGCATTCCATTTTTTTTAAATAATCCCTTATCCTAAAGCTACTTCTCTCTTTGAATTCTTTGTTTTGTTTTTAATGGCTCAACTCAATATAGGCCCTTGATCTGCGTTGCCCCGAACAATGTTAATTAAACAAAAATGTACTGGTGAATGATAGGCCCCTTGATCTTCATAGGCCAAAAATAATGTGATTTTTTTTTCCTTTTTCTTTACTGGTTCATGATGGGCCCCTGATCTCCGTTAGCCCCCCCTACGAAGATTAGGGGCCTATCATGAGCCAGACAATAATTTATTGTTTTAAATGACAATGTTCGTGGCCTTCTTAGATCAGGGGCCTATATTGACACAGTAAAAAAAAAAAAAACATTTTTTTTTTTTTTTTTTTTTGGAGAGGCCCCCTGATCTTCGTAGGCCCTGGGGCTTCAGCCCAGGTAAGCCCGTGCATAAAGGCGGCCCTGCTTATTACATAATTACACCAATACATTTGAAGGAAAAGGGCATTTCACACCGATGAAAAATAGCCAAACCCCGTCAAATACACTACTCACATATGTAGGGATAATTCCGCTATACTTTTTTATTGTTTTCAAAAGGACAGTTCAGTTAAATGTGGCTGCTAAAGACACACAGTCCTGCCGCATACATACGCTTGGTTGCATCGGCGGCTAGGCATTTTACCTCGACGTTTACTAGTCAAAACCCGTGTGGACAGAAATTTAGTCTATTATAGAAAACACATGTGGGGATAATTCGGCTACGTTTTTTTTTTTTTTTTTTTTAAAGGACATATCAGTTCAAATTGGCTGCTAAAGACACACAACGCGGCCGCCGCTGCCGCCTCCTCAGAGCATACACTCTGTCGCGTAGGCGGCAAGGGCATTTCACCATGACGAAAACTTGTCAAAACCCGTGTGTACAGTCAAATATTCAGTCAAATACACCACTCACACATCTAGGGCTAAGGTTTTTAAGCATTTTAAGAAGTGCAGTTCAACTTGGCCGCTTGTGACAGAGGCGAGCTCCCCCCCCCCTGTCGGACACATAACGAGAGCGTCTAGCTAGCGGTAGCCACCATGTATCAACGTCTTGTAACATGTCAATAACCCAAGAAACGCCAAAGTGGTCACTTTTAACTTACTGTATACAATTACTATCGCTATTAAACATTTTACCATTCACAAAGAAACAATAAGCTTTGCTACGAGCAACTCACCATTCAGTTGTCAATTTTTTGAACTCTGCGCGTATATACGCGGCTAAAATGTTGCTTTAGCGCGAGTGACGCATCTACGCGCCATGTACGCACGTAAACCAATGGTTCCCTATGGAAAAATAGCCGATTTTATACGCGTCTGTACGCGTGTAACGTGTAGTGTGTTCGCACCTTTAGGGTTAAGAGCTAGGGTTAGGGTTAGCATTCAGTTTTAGCCAAACTAGGGTTAGGGTTAGCTCATTATGTCCACCTAGGGTTGCAATTAGCCTCATTTAGCCCTTACTTTTGGCTAAACTAGGGTTAGCTCATGCTACGAGTCAAAATGGCTACCATAACCCAGGAAGCAGGCTAACCACAACCCTAGCTCTGTAACTATTTCTAATGAGCTAACTCTAACCCTAGCTTGGCCAAAATTGAGACAGCCATAACCGTAGGTGGACAAAAGTCACTAACCCTAGCTCTGCAACGGGAGCGTAGGGTCCTATATTCCCCGGGTCCTATGTTCCCCGCTTTGTAGTGACCGGGGAACATAGGACCCCTTTTTTTTAAAAGGGTCCTATGTTCCCCGCTTTGTATGTGACCGGGGAACATAGGACCCCTTTATTTTAAAATGGTCCTATGTTCCCCGGTGGTTCGTAGCTGGGGGCAGAGCCGCTCCAGCCCTGCCCGACTCGCTGGCTCTCCCCGCGGGGAGAAGCTCCAGTGATGCCCGGCGCAGTCGCCCTCTCGACCGCTCTCGACCGAGCGAATCTACGAGCGGCCGCCCCCGCCAGATCTGCCTTTTCAGTCAAGAGATTCGACTATTCGGTGGCCGTGCAGGGCAATTGTAGCCAACTTATTCCTGTCAGGTTTTAATTATAACACGGCGCTGTGTCGCAAGCAGTGTTGGGAATAACGCCGTTTAAAAGAACGGCGTTACGTAACGCCGTTCTTTTTTCAGTAACGGGGTAATCTAACTAATTACTTTTTCCGCCGTTATACCGCCGTTATCGTTACTGAACGTTAAATGCGGTGCGTTACTGTGAATTGATTGAATAAACTGTGTAATCCGAACGCACCCCTGGCTCATACTACTACACAAACTGCTAGTGAGGAGACCGGTGTGTTTTAAGTTGTGTTTTATTCAGTGTGGATGACATTATAACTGTCAGTTAGCGAGCGCCGTCACGTCAGTCAGCCGGAGCGCCTGTTGAGTGAAGTTTCTTTTCTTTCTCTCTCTGTTGTGTGAGCGACGAGCGTGCACGTTGGCGCAGTAACCACCTATCAATCCACGGTTGAAACGTGCTCTCCCTGAGTTTGTTTGCATCGCCCTTGTGAGTAAATGCATTGAGTTTCCCGATCTCTATAAATTATAATTTATGCACGCTATTAAACGGCCGCGATTCGCCGGTTGCAACAGCTGTTTAGCGTGTCATCACGAGTCGAATATTGCTATTGTTCTTTTCCTGGGATCTGTATGCTGCTGTGCATGTTAAAGAAGGAAATAAACAGCGGATAAATCCTTACTCCTCCTCTCATCGTCTCATGCTTCATAATCTGACGTTTTTGGCCTGAAGTGGTGTTTTAGCCGACACCCCTGGCCTGAAGTGAATCCAGTGATAGCAGATCAGCACGGTACATTCAGCAGTTTCCTCTTCTACTTTAGTTGAGAACAAAATACTGCAGGTGCAGGATAAACCTCTTGCTGTCTGTTGATGTGCAATAAGTATTGAAGGTGATGTAGCCTACAAGTAGGCCTACCTGTCTGTTCTACTCATTTCAACTGACTTGTGAAAACTGCTCAGAAAAATCCAAATTTTGACATAGGCTATAGCAACTTTTTTTTTTTTTTACAGTAGGCTAACGCAAATAGTTACTTTCCCTGGTAACTAGTTACTACTATTATAAAGTAATTCAGTTAGTAACTCAGTTACTTTTTGGAACAAGTAGTGAGTAACTATAACTAATTACTTTTTTAAAGTAACGTTCCCAACACTGGTCGCAAGACTGACTGCGTGCCTATAGAGAAAATAGCCTTAATGTGAGAGGAGACAGCCGCTTCCCTCTGTGAGATTCTATCTAGCAAACAAAGTTACAATGAATCACATGGACAGTGTTTAAATAAAGCTTCTCTTTATTATTATCAATAGAGCTATAAGCAAATATATTAAGCCTGCGGTGGCATCTGTAAGCGCAGTTTGCAATTTATTTTCAGCACCAACTGCAGCTGCAGAAGAAGAATAAAAAAATCACAATAAATGTGTCGATTCATATGACAAACACGTCTACACTAATTCTACTCTGATAGAATAAAAACTCTTAGAAAATACACAAAGTAACGGTCCTAACCTCTCTCTCTCTCGGCACGGCACCAGCTGTCTCTTCGGAGTCAAAGTCATATTTGTTATATTGTTTGTTTATATGTATTTATTACTTCAGACTGGATGCTGCTTGTGGCTGCTAAAAATTAATTATTAAACTGTATATAATATGTCCTTGTTTTGCCATGGCTGGGGCTTTTCCGCTCGCTTGTCCGAACAAGAACCCAACAACCTTCACTGGAAAGAAACATAAATCGTTAATAGGCTAAAGAACGGAAACTATTGATTCTCTGATCCATTGAATAATCACTTAGCACACTTTAATTTCAAAACATTTAATTGTGAACTTGTATTGGAACACAGGAACAACACAACAGAGGTAATAGGCTACATAGGCAAGCAACCCATCCAGAACAGTGACCACACCTTACAAATAACAAAAGAATAATAAAAGGATAATAATAATAATAATAATAATAATAATAATAATAATAATAATAATAATAATAATAATCTGAGCCTCTGGAGACGGGCCTCCAACTCCCTCCACTTGCGTCTCCTTTTTGGGGCAGCATCACCCATCTCCTGCCATCTCCAGCTTCTCCTCAGCAAGCTGCTGCTGGTCCTTCAGGTGGCGAAGAAACATCCACAGCGATGGGTGGCGCACTTGAACAGCATCGTTCAGAGTGCGATGATATGCTACAAAAAAAGAATATTTTAACTTTTTATCCTGCTGTTATGCATGCAAATGCTGACAGTGGCTTAGGCCTACACACATCAAAAATAATGTGTGCTGAGCAATTATTCAATTAATCAGAAAATCTGTTTTAATCACTTACATTCAACATGGTTGTTGGTCTTTTGCTCCATGTTTCGCTCAAACACATTCCACATTGCAGGTGGGAAGGCTGCTCCAGGGTGGACGTATGTGTTGCGGACATATTGAAGGGAGTCCTGCAACTCTGGGTGGTCCGCGTGGGCGCGTCTGGTGTTGTGGTGGTGAAGAAGCAGGTCAAAGTTGTTTTGGACCAGGGGCAGTGGCAGGTGGCCTAGAGCCATCACCTTCCGGATGATTCCTGCCAATCGATCATCATTCCAGAATGCAGTAGCCAGTCCAAGTCCCTGCACCCTCTTCCACAAGTCCTGGTTAAAGTGGAAGTAGCATCCACACACTCGCGTCCTCGGAAGCTCTGTTTCCAGCGCAGTGATGAGCCCCTGTTCAAAGTCGCAGATGACTTCGAGAGGTCTCCAACGGTGATGGGTGATTCGCCGTGTTGCACTTTTTACGCATTGGAACACCTGGCGATAGTGTCCAATTGTGCGTTGGCCCATCAGTACATGAACAAGTGGAACAACGAAGCACGTCCCCAAGCACCGTGAACACCTGATTGTAGGGGCGTGGGCAGGACTTAAATGTTCCGTCCATGTAGACGGGGGTGTCCAAACTACGGCCCGCGGGCCAACTGCGGCCCGCTTTTTATTGGCCCGCGGCTGATTTTAAAAATATAATGTAATATGGCCCTTTGAAAGAATTCTCTTTTTTTTTTTTGCATTTCTGAATTAACACACTAGTGCAGGGGTGTCAACACTGATTGATTGGCCCGTGGCACATTTTAAAAATATAATGTAATATGGCCCTTTTAATTTTTAAATAATTTAAATGCACTCATTATATTACAGAGAAATATGTCCCATAAAAGAAAGAGAGCACCAAGCCCATCCCAGAGGATCCTGCATAATAGTTTATTTTAAATTAATATTATTATGGAAAATCCATGTGTCCTTCTCCAATAGCTTCTAATTCATCTGACACAGTGTCTCTGTAGCCTCTTAATTTCCCTCTCAAAGTGCACCAGATTCATGCATTTCACTTTAAAAACTTAAAATCTCCCGGGGGGGCATACCCCCGGACCGCCCTTGGAGGGGTGGGATCTCGGCTGGCTACTATTTTCACCAAGCTGGACATTAGACACAATGGAAGAAAACACTGGGTGTATCAATGGCATTTAACAAGAGGGGGGATGTATTGTATGTATTGCCTCTCTGGAGGAAAATCATCTGACATTATGGAGCTAACACCTGCCCTCGTTGCCCTCCACCCTACTGCCCACACAGTCATCCTGCATGTTGGAACTAATGACGTAATGGACAAACGGTCATACCAACTGTTTGACAATCTTCAGAGTCTGGCCCTCACCCTGGAGAGCCTGGGGAAATTCTGTATATTTTCTGGCCCCATTCCCACGTCACCCAAAAGCCCTGAGCGCTACAGCCGTCTTTTGGATTTCCATGAACGGCTGGAGTCCTGGTGCTCGGGCAACTCTCTGGGCTATATTAACAACTTTGACTCTTTCTCTAGACACACACTACTCAAACCTGACGGCCTCCATCCCAATGCCAAAGGTATTAAAGAACTTACTAATCACTACATTCATCACATCGCATCTTGGCATAATTCGGACTGATATTTACCACAGCACGACCCTACCAAATCATCCCCATTAAAAAAGATCTCCCCAGGGATCCTGCTGAAATATCCCCCAATTTAACTCATAACAACACCTCAAATTGTCCTTCATTCATCCCAGACATCACTGACCCCCTTTGCTCTAAACTAAATTCCCCACAAATTCTTAAATCAAGAAAGGGCTTGGGTTTTCTTCATCTAAATATTAGAAGTTTATTGCAGCATGATAAATTAGACCATGTAAAGATTTTAGTGTCCCAGGCAGATCCAGATGTCTTGATTCTGACTGAATCCTGGTTAAAGAAGAGTACAGATGACTCTATTGTGGCAATTAATGAATACAATTTATTCAGAATAGACAGAAACGCAAGGGGTGGGGGAGTGGCTGTCTATGTTAAATCCTGTTATTCTGTAACACTTTTACATGCTGTCTCTGTTCCAAATTGTTTTGAATTTATCGCGCTAGAATTATCTTTATCATCAAATGATTGTTTTGTTGTAATTGGTGTGTATAGGCCCCCTTCTGCTGTTACTAGCTCCTTAAACGATCTAGCACATATGCTCTCCAGTTATGTAAATAGAGAGGTAATTGTGATGGGTGATTTTAACGTTGATTGGCTTTCTGGTGCCTCTGAACCTTTCAAAGAAATCTGTAGCAACATTAATCTTACACAATTAATAACTGAGTCCACAAGACCCAATCTAAAAAACCCAGCAAAATCAACTTTAATCGATTTAATCCTATCAAATAAAATAAATAAAATAGTCTCAGCTGGTGTTTTTGAGCTCGGGATTAGTGATCACTGCCCAGTGGCCTGTATCAGAAGTATTCATTTAAAAAGATCTCAACCTAAAATCATAATTAAGCGTAATTTTAAAGGTTTTAATGAGCAAGCCTTTTTAAGTGATCTCCGTCATAGTGACATTCAACTCACTACGGAAATTTCGGATGTTGAGTTAGCCTTAGACTATTTCATCAATACTTTCACCTCAATTATAAACAAACATGCGCCCCTTAAAAAGCATAGAGTAAAAAATAGATCAAACCCCTGGTTTACAAGTGAACTGTCTGATTTATTTTCTGAAAGAAATAAAGCATGGTCTCTAGCTAGACGCTCTGGAGATAATACCAATTGGACTATTTTTAGACAATTTAGGAATAAGTGCACAGGCATGGTCAGGAAAGCCAAATCCGAATATTACCTTGAATTAATCTCCGACTGCTACTCTAACCCTGCACTATTTTGGAAAGCTGTGAACTATAATAAAAACAATTCTAGCACAGTTCCCACTCAGATCAAATTAAATGGTCACACTCTCAATGATCAAAAAGAGATTGGCTTAGCTTTTAATAAACATTTTGTAGCTGCTGGTCAACTCTTTCAAAATGGAGGTTGTACACCTTCCACAACCAGTAGTAACGTACCGCCTGTCTCTCAAACTCCTATTTTCAGCCTTGATCTTCTTCCCACAAGTGTTGTTGTAGATGCGCTCCTCGCCATCAACCCCAAGAAGTACATGGGAGAGGACAATTTGGACCCGTTTTCAATCAAGCTTTCGACACATATAATATCAAAACAAATAACCCATATTTTTAATCTTTCCATCTCCTCTGGAATAGTTCCTAAAATTTGGAAAAAAGCTCACGTAATTCCTTTACATAAAGGTGGTGACAAAAATAATCTTAATAACTACAGGCCAATTTCCAAACTCCCATGCCTGGCAAAAATTCTAGAATCACTTATTAATAATCAGTTAAAAACATTTCTAACTAGTGCTTCCATTTTGAGCCCATTCCAATCTGGTTTTAGGGCAGGCCACAGTACTGTCTCTGCTGTGACTTTGGTTGTAGACAACATTGTTACAGCATTAGACAAGAAAAAGCACTGTGCAGCACTTTTTATTGATCTTTCAAAGGCCTTTGATACTGTTGATCACCATTTGCTTTTACAAAGGCTGCATGACATTGGCTTTGATCATTCTGCATGTAGCTGGTTTAGGGATTATCTCTCTGATAGACAGCAGTCAGTTAAACTCGGAAGATACCAATCTGAGTTTTTAACTGTTACAAATGGTGTCCCACAAGGCTCAATTTTAGGTCCAGTTCTTTTCACAATTTATATAAATAACATTGTTTCATCGCTAAAAAACTGTCACGCCCATCTATACGCTGACGACACAGTACTGTATTGCATTTCCGATTCGATGCACCAATCTATTCAGAACCTACAGAGCTCTTTTGACACCCTGCAGGACTGTCTAGTGGACCTCAGGCTGGTTCTAAATACAGACAAAACCAAATATATGTGTTTCTCCAGAGCAAGAACTACAAATTTGAATGATTTTAATATTTTTACAAATAATGGATTTTTAATTGAAAGAGTCACAGAGTACAAATATCTTGGCATCTGGTTAGATGATAAACTCACTTTTAATTTTCATATAAAAAATCTTGTTCGTCGACTACGACAAAAAATTGGCTATTTTTATAGAAACAAAACCACCTTCCCTTTATTTAGTAGGAAAAGGATTATTGAGGCAGTTTTCATGTCTGTCCTTGATTACGGTGATGTGGTTTACCGGCATGCATCACATTCATGTCTTAAACTCCTGGACTCTGTTTTTCACTCTGCTTTAAGGTTCATCACAGGAGATGCTTATGACACACACCATTGTCTTTTATATGAAAAGGTTGGGTGGTCCTCCCTTAGAGAGAGACGTGATGCACATTGGCATGTTTTTATTTACAAAGCCTTGACCGGGAAGCTTCCTCGTTATTTAACTGAATTGCTGCAAATCTCAGATGGGCTTTATCAGACCCGCTCCACTGACATGCTTATGCTTTATGTCCCACAAGCCCGGTCTGAGCTGGGAAAGACAGCTTTTAGCTTCAGTGCCCCCGACTCCTGGAACAACTTACAGCAACAAATTAAACTAAATAACTTCATATCCTTTAACCAATTTAAACAAACTATTTTAAATCTGCCAAACTCTACCTGTAACTGTTTTAATTAGGCTATATTGTACTCTCACCCATTTAATTTTAATTGCTACCACTTAATTTCACCACTGTGTAAATGTTTCAATTGTTTTTCTCTTCACCTGTTGTTGTGTATTTGATGTATTTGCGTTGAATATTGTTAATGTATTGTTGTTTTTCCTTTGAATTTGTTTGAACTCGACGTCATTGAAAATGAGGGTCACCCCTCAATTGGTCTCTCGAGGATAAATAAAAGTTAAATGAAATGAAATGAAATGAAATCTGTTTAATGTGCAAGTAAAGTGTTGCCGTGAAGAAGGATTACAATTTACAAAGACACTATGAAACAAAACATCAGAGCAGCTACATGTCCTGATAAATGTGTTATTTTTGCAAAGTGGCCCAGCCCTTCGTAGATTTTTCTGTATGTGGCCCTCAGTGAAAAAAGTTTGGACACCCCTGCCCTAGGTGGACATAATGAGCTAACCCTGACTGGCCAAAAGTAAGAGAGCTGTAACCCTAAATGAGGCAAATTCTCCCTTGAGAAAGAAAAGTGTTTGTTGAGTAAATTGTCCTATGTCTGTATGTTTTTAATTAGAATACAAGATGGCGAAATATTTTACTAATTTTTATCCTCAGTAGGCAGAGCTAGGGTTAGCTCATTTTGACCCAGCTACGATTGCATTTTCTCATTTAGGGTTGTGTCAACTCAATGGGGCTTTGTTGGCATTGAAAAACAAGTCAACATTGCAAAATCTTCAATAGTTAAACAGGTAGAGAAATAGGAGAGATAACAATATCCTAACACCAACAGATAGCTAAAGCTTTCTTCCCCGCTTGTACAGTAGGAGGCCTTTCTGCAGTCAGTTAGGGTTACTGGTCGAGGGTTTTGGTTGTTGCGACAAATCTCCACCAGATGTCGCCCCTTAGTCTGTCTCACCGGCCGTAGGATGCAAATGTACTTCTTCTTTGAGTCCGTTGCAATCTCGTTCAGCCAGTATCTCTATCTGGCGCAGGTCATGATGGGGCGGTTTCAGCCAGGCTTTGGGGGGCTGCACTGGGGGTAGGGGGGGCATCATCACTGCAGTAGGTGGGATGTTGTCTGTACTGCTCCACCGCTGCATGTGTCTTCTGGCTGGTACCCCCATGCTTTGATAAGTGTTTTGCATCTCCCTTCCTCCACTCGTAGTCGGTTGAGTCTTCCAGGTTGGCCATGGGAGGTTGTGCCCGCTGGTGAGGCGCTCTGTGGGGGTGATTCCTCTCTCTCCATCCAGTCCGTGTGTAGAGCTGGTTCCATTCATCTTTCCAGATGTTGGTCCTTGCGTTTTCTTTGGTTGTCTGGAGAGGTGGGACTGTCTGCAGGCAGCTGGCTCTGGATTTCAGTTGGGGTGGCGTTGTCTTTGTGCATCCCGTTATGTGGCAGGTGTCGTTGAGGGCGGTGTCAACCATTAATAATTAAGTTGTTTTAGCAAGTCATCATAAAAATATAAGTATAAACAACCATAACCCTAATTATACAGGTGATACTCATGTAATTAGAATATCATGGAAAATGAATTGGAATTGAGGCAAGAATTCATGCAAAAGGGGCCCAAACCAAGTACTGAGTAGCCTACATATGCATGATAATACTATAGAGGGCCGACATTTCTGTATTTAAAATCCCTTTTTTATTAATTTCATGTAATATCAAAATTTTCTGAGATTTTGAATTTGGGGTTTTCATAAGCTGTAAACCATAAGAATCAAAATTATAACAAATAAAGGCTTGAGATATCTCACTTTGCATGTCATGAGTCTATATAATATATTATTTTCATCTTTTAAGTTGAATTACCGAAATAAATGAACTTTTGCAGCATATTCTAATTTTTCGAGTGTCACCTGTAAATGACGATAAATTATATTTTTAGAGAATTAAAGGTTGGGTCATCGATTCTAGGGAATGGTTGCAGTCAAAATCACTTTGTCAAGTCATTGAATATCTAAAATTATCAGCTACATGTGCTAAAAAATAAATAATAATTAGTGCTAATATACAGCCAAGAAAATTGGTATGTTAAAAAAAGAGGTCCCACCATAGCTAGCAACATGCCAGTTTACAGAGCATAGGCTGTGTATTAACGTTTTTATTTTTTACGCACACGCAGTATAGACAGGTTAGTGTAATGTGAGGAGATACTCATTTATTTCGACAAAGACTATATTTTGACAAGAGTTCGCCGGAATCGCTGACTGCACCTTTAAGAGCTGTGAACTTTGTTTGCATCAAACCACAAAGTAAAAGAACATGTTCAGAAACTGTTTCACTGATAATTCACACAATAATGACACAATAACGACACACACAATCAGAGCAGAAATTATGTCACACAACACACATAATTATACATAAATATCCACTAAAACTACTGAAGAGATGAACAGTTTCTCAATATCTCTGTCAAATAAACTAAGGTTTTAGGGAATAATTTGTTGTTAAAACTGTAAAAGAAATTTTAACACAATAGAAAAAGCAAATGAAAGACAAAAATAAACACAGTAAACAACAGCACCAAAACAATTCAAGATGGAAAAAAAGGCAGCTATCTTAGGCCTTGTTAAAGGGTGCTACGAGGAACTTTAAATATTTATGAAACAGTCTAATTTTTCCTCTGATTTTTCTTAATCTCTTTGTCATGGTCACGCTCACCCAGGAACAACAGCTGGCGTGGTAAAAACTCTACCGCTTTTGTGCAAAGGGAGTTCAAGACTTAACGCAAACTGAAAATTCTTCAGAGCACCTTTAAATAAAATGTTACTTAAAACCTCAAGGCATGATAATACTAATAAAGTGCAACGAATTTGCAGTAAAATGAACATTCAAATGGTCTATCATGATTAAGTGATAACATGTGGCTCATACAATAAGTGGTACATTTAAAGTTTCAATGATGTAGTGTAGAAAAAGGCAGGTCAGATGTAGATTGTAGTCATAATAATAATACAGTAACTATAAATAGAGAAATTATTTTACCCATTTACAGCGACAATCAATACTTTCAATGTATTTTCCCAATTGCACTGAGGGTGTATTTTGAACTTGTATTTTGTCCTTTTTTATGTTGTAACATCCATCTTGGCTACACAGGTCTCTCTTGAAAAATATATAAAATTATAAATAAAAGGTTAAATAAAGATGATAAGAATATAAAAAGACAAACTATTTACATATTTACAGTAATTAAATGTACAAAATCTGTTCACACAAACTGTTCATATATATAAACCGTCCCTGTCCTGTGGAGGAGCGGTTGAGCCACTGTTCTGGTCTGAGTGCGTTGGCAGCTGTGGGTGGCTGAGGTGGATGAAGCAGGGACCCAGGTGGATGAATCAGGGACCCAGGTGGATGTTACCGCAGCATCACGGTTGGTACAGACTCTGGAAAGATAAGATTGGAAAAAGCTTGATTTTAAATCTTGTGTTTTTTCAAAGTCTGGAACTGAAAACACGCTGGATTTCTCTCCATATTAGAGACTTAGGGGCCGTCAACAAACTATTAGAAAAGAGCTTGAATGCATCTTGTAAACAGCTGTACGAACCCCTCCAGCATGTGGCTCTTACTCTCCCTCCAGCAGCAGCAAGTCAGCAGCAAGTCAGTAGAACTCTTCTTCTTCTTCTTCTTCTTCTTCCTCTTCCAATGTCCAGTACTGGTCTAGGGGGAATAGTTCCCTCATCACCCGCTCAGTCTGGCTGTGGAGGTAGGCGATTCCAATCGGCTCACCTACAGAACACAACAACAACAACCATTGATAAAATGTTACATGATTGTAACAAACAGGGTTCCCATCCCACACATTTTTATCAATGAATTTTCAAAACTTTTCCATGACACTTACAGTTTTTGCCGAATGCTTAGACACATGTTGGAGAATTTGGCTCACTGTGTGAAAACTTAACACACACAATAATTCAAAGGTGCATGTGTGTATTGTTTTGATGCTTAAAACAGTTTTGAGATGGGATTGTTAGGTTTTGATACAATTTGTTTCATTTTGCCGTGTAAGTTAGAAGTTTAACTCCATGTGCTGTGTCTTATTCGGCCTGTGTGTTAAGTTTTGAAACAGTGAGCCAAAGTCTGCAACATGTGTGCAGGAATTCGGCAAAAACCGGCATCTGCCATTAAAAAAATATCTAATTTAAATGTTGGTCTACCACTTCTTTACACACTTAGATGCTTTTTCCTATAACATACTATATATACTAATACTATATAATACATACTAATCAGTGGTGTAGTCTAGCTTTTTGTAGTGGGTATACTGTGATGATTCCCTCCTAGCCTCTTCTTGAATATGCAGCATAGCATTTGTACATTAAACATATGGCTTACACCGTGGTTAGTTTACACTTTTGTTGTTTCTGCAAAAAATAATCATGGCTGACCCCTATGGTCCAAGAGGCTTTATTGTAGAGCACCATGAGCTGTACATGTGTAAGACATTTCAAGTCAATCAGAGTCAGGGGGAAAGGGGCGTGGCCTGTCAAACATTGCATTTTCGAATTATGGTTTTCGCATTTGTGGCGCCCCCTATGGGTTAATCTCGACAAGCTTCGAGGGGCATGCTACCACATGACTTATGCACATATCCAGCAAGTTGTATGATGATAGGACCTATGGTTAAGGAGTTATGGCCAATTTGTTAATAAGCCCCGCCCCTGCGTAAACGTTTTGGTCAATGGCGTGGGGACGCACGTTGTGTGAAATTTTTGGATGTCTACGTGTAACGGTGTGGGAGGAGTAGCAGCTAGAAAATGAGGCGGAAGAAATATGAAGAAGTAAGAATAAGTATGGTGGAGAGTAATAATTGGGCCCGTACTTAATAATAATCCTTAAACAATAGGGTTCCCTGCCCAGCAGGGCTTGGGAACCGCGTTGCTCTGCAAAACGCGGTCCAGCTCCTGCTCGGGCTTGGCCCCCTAATAATACATTTTATTTATCGCTCTTCTCTCACTCAGAGCGCTTTAATGTCAGTTTGGAGCACAAATATCCTTTTAACTACAAGATTCGGCTTCAGATCAATTTCTGGCAGGTGCAAAACGACTGAAATGTCTTATATTTGCCCATTTAAACGTATTTCAGCAAGACACAAGAACTCACGGGATAACTTAACGGGAATTAACTATTCACACAGTGTTATCTCTGGTAACATTATCAACGGCGGCCCGTTGTCCTGTAAATCACCAAAGAAAAGGAACTGCGGGTCTTAATCTAGCTGGTTATAAAGTCCGCTGCTCAATCCAAACCCCCACGCTTCATTTTCCAGAGTTTATGAGGGTATTTCTGCCCGGGGGAAGTTGTACAATGAAGTGGGACATCTAGGCTGGGCTAAGCTAGGCTGCGTCCCAGACCGCTGCCGCCGCTATTATTTTCCAAAAGTATCGCCACACTTTATTTCTGTCAACCGTAATGTGACTTCTCACACCCGGTGCGTGTGTGTGTGAGGGAGAGGTCTGCACAGACGCAGGATGACTGTGAGCGAATTGTTTCTTAGTTTGAGGGGGAGCTCAATACGGGAACGCCAGCAACAGGAAGGGGAGGCGTAGCGTTGGGAGTCGACGCCAGTGCTAATAGATGCTGGTGAAACCTGGTCAGCCAGACTAGCTGGTACCTGACTCCTACACACCTGACTCAAACCCTGCAATCAGACCAGACACACAGACAGACAGGGGGACAAAACAAGGGTTTGAGGCCCAGGCAGGATTGTGACATGAAATGTCTTATATTTGCCCATTTAAAGGTATTTCAGGTGGTAATAGACACTCGATGGGATATAATCTATTTAATGTGATACTTATGAATATCAATAAGTAATTTTAAGGCATGTAAAACATTCCAGTATCAAGATAGGACTTGAGATCATTTTCTGGCAGGAGAAAACGACTCTAATGTGTTATATTTTTGCTTTAAAACGTATTACAGCTGTTAAAAGAGACTGCATTTGCTCTACCCCATATAGCCCACATGAATGTTATAATGTCAGTTTGGAGCAGAAATATCCTTTTAACTTCAAGATTCGGCATCAGATCAATTTCTGGCAGGTGCAAAACGACTGAAATGTCTTTTGCCCATTTAAAGGTATTTCAGCAGATAAGACATGTTTTTATTGTTTAAAAAAGCCACACAGATAATTTGAATTACAGTGGTTTAAAAACATAAAGGTTATTTGACTCACAGTGCACATAAACACTTCAATAATTCACCTTGATGCACAGAGAGCCACCAGTCTAGTCGATCCCCGGACCACACCAGTTTGTAGCGTTCTCTCTTCTGATTGGTTATCGGTAGTGGGATCCCCGAAAAGTTTATTTGCGATTAGCGAGCGAGTGACTGAGGCTGTATCTTGATTCAGGGGTTGCTCAGGGGTTGCAGTCTACAAAGGCTGCATTTGAAGACCGATTGCGTCATAGCGGCGCGCAAAGGTTGTTCCATTTGCAAGGCTCCTTGCAAGGCTCCTCATATGCGGTCGTGAAATGCAGCCTTCGTTTCACGGTTTTGAAGGCTGCATCAGATGTATCCTTCGCAGCCCTATAAATCCCAAGATTCATTGCGGTTTCGTCAGAGATTGCATAAAATAAAATAAAAAATAACAAAACAGCAACGTGTTGCTCCATCTTCTTAACTTTTATCTTCCTTTCTTTTTTTCTTGTACTTTTTTTTCCTTTTCGTCTGGTAGGCAACTTCTTTTTCTTTTTTCCTCCATTGACAGGGCTGTCTCCGTTGGCAGCAATCAGGGTTGCTAGGCAGCACAGGAGCGGCGTGTCGTCACGCAAGGTAACGGCTTGTTACGTAAACCGGAAATGCTCGTAAACGGAGACCTGCGGAGACCGTCCCGTTTAACAAGGCTCGTTGGCCTTAAAACCGGCCTTAAAATCGGCCTTCATAGGCTATAGCCTTCATAGACCGCGAGACCGCGTCCTACCAAGGAGGCGGTCTCTGTAATGGGATATAGCCTGTAGCTGTGTCTCAATACAGAGACCACGCACTTGGTAGGACGCGGTCTCGCGGTCTATGAAGGCTATAGCCTATGAAGGCCGATTTTAAGGCCGGTTTTAAGGCCAACGAGCCTTGTTAAACGAGACGGTCTCCGCAGGTCTCCGTTTACGAGCATTTCCGGTTCACGTAACAAGCCGTTACCTTGCGTGACGACTCGCCGCTCCTGTGCTGCCTAGCAACCCTGATTGCTGCCAACGGAGACAGCCCTGTCAACGGAGGAAAAAAGAAAAAGAAGTTGCCTACCAGACGAAAATAAAAAAAAGTACAAGAAAAAAGAAAGGAAGATAAAAGTTAAGAAGATGGAGCAACACGTTGCTGTTTTGTTATTTTTTATTTTATTTTATGCCATCTCTGAAAAAACCGCAATGAATCTTGGGATATGTTGGGCCACGAAGGATCCATCTGATGCAGCCTTCAAAACCGTGAAATTAAGGCTGCATTTCTCGGCTGCATATGAGGAGCCTTGCAAAGAGCCTCGCAAACGGGACAGCCTTTGCGCGCCGCTATGACGCAATCGGTCTTCAAATGCAGTCTACATAGGGTGCAACCCCTGAATCAAGACACAGCCTGAGAGATCGGCTTTATGAAACGGGCACACTGTATAGCCTAAGTGATCACTGTATGAATAAAGAGCGATTTAACACTTATATTAACATAAATAAATCGCTTACTTCACCTTTAATGTCATGACAAAAAAATATAGCCTAGCACCAGTTCTAATTGAAAAAGACACGTCTTGTCTTGCCCACACAACAACTGAAAGATCTCACACAAGTTTGCCAGTGCCACTGTGGTGAAAAACCAGAAGCCTAGAACTGTCTCCCGATTTACTGCAGCCTAGCTTTTAATCGAATTGGTATTAATCTGACTATTTCATAGTTTGCGAATCTGTGCAAATGTATAATGATAGTTTTGTCCACCTGTCTACATAACATGCAATGACGTAATCTCTTATTTTGAAAGTGCGCTGTCCGGAAATGGTGCTTGTTATTTGGCATGCGCATGATAACCTAATAACCGAGGAAGAAAAGCACCAGTCCGTCGGCATTAAATTGTAAACATTCGCATCCCGGGCGACTCCGCTGTGTCTTTGCGATGGAAATATAAGGTAAGCGCATCTTTGACATGCCTACTTTTTCGCCAGTCAGCTGTCACTAATAACAGTGTAAACGCACGCCGTTTTGTAGCGTAAGTTAACTTAGTTAACGTTAGCAATACAGTTTATTCTTACATCCAATCCTTGGTAATTGACCTGATGCTGACACAAACTCTCAACTTACCACTCATACCTTAAATATGTCGGCTAGATAGGGAATATCTACATTTTATGGTTACGTTTGGTTTTATTTGGTTGTATCGACTTCCTTGAACGTCCTGTGTTTGTTCAGTGTTATTTCGCCTGTGGTTTCTTAGCACGGTGCTAGCGATAGCACGTAGCTTTCACACATCATCGGGAAATGCAACTCACTTTTATTTTATTTTATAGTTTTGCGAGAATAAAAACAGTCTAGAAGGCCAACAATGCTTGTATTTAGCTGATTTGTTTCCGACACAGCTACTGATAAAACTCACTGGAACCTCACTCTTGACATTCCGATTCCGAAATAGCTGACAAGCTAACTGACTTCGCATCGGGATGTGTCTATCTGCTGAAACTGCTAACAACAAACAGTTAGCATATCTTAATTTATTGTTAATCACCAAAAACTCACAGGCAGTTACTGTCTATGAACGTTGTATGAAGTGGTAGGACTGCAATTGGTGATATTTTGACAAAAAGCCGATGCTAATGTCTGAATGCTGATCCCGTGCAACAGTATCTGTTATGCCTTCATGTCCATGAATTAATCCTGATCTGTGATTGGGTTAATATCATTAGTGTAATGTATCTGAACATTGCTCCACCTAGACATCTCACTGCTGCTAATACCCCAAACCTAAATGGTAACTCAGGAACCCATGCGCACTCAGTGACACACCTACGCAGACACACACCACAACACACACACACACACACACACACAACACACACACACACACACACACACACAGCTAAAGGATGTTAATTTCAACTTAACGTCACTTAATACCACAAACACAGTTTAGTTGAACGGGAACACTGTAAAGTGATACATGCATAAACAGGAATCGCAGCACTCTCCCATCAATGTGGCTGGAAAACACACTGCATTACCAGTGCAATAGTTGCATCTGTAAAATATAGCTACAAATACATTTAATAGCATGGATAGTACATGTGTGTCTGACAGACAAATGACTTGGCATAAATGAATGCACCAATCTTATCTCGGAGAAATGGCTACAGGTCCAATTCAGAGGGTAGCAGGACAAGGGTGCGGCAACAGCTGCAAATAAAAAATAAACAGTTAGTGCCACACAACAGGATTTTGTAGCCTTTTTTAGTCAGCATACCGAGCAAAAATAAACTACATACGAAAAGGTTTAGGTCTCTGGCAAAAACTGCACGTTCACATGTAATCTCCAAACATCTTTTCGTAGGTTAACCTCAAGGTGCAGGACCAAACATTGTTCCTCAGTGCATGGACGCAAAGCCAATGCGCAGGTAAGTGCCTGGAATATGCCCTTTACTTTAGAAACCTAACGCCTCTGTTTGTTTGTAATGCTGGATTTAAGTTTTCAGTCACAGGCCCAAGCCAGTATAACCCCGATGATGTCATAAGGCGAACTTCCCCTTCATTATTACTGCAGAGATGCCCTACAACCTGTGAGACACAGGTTGATATACTAAAAGTATCTCTTGTATTGGATTACATTACATTGTATAGTGGTTAATTTGGTCACTGAGTGAATACAATTCACTACATTAACTACAAGTTTATAAATAATACTTTGTGTTGTGAATATTTTTGGTTAAAACGTTTAGCCTTATGTCTGGGTTTAGGTTTAACGTAACACGATGGCCACAGAGTTGAAAATGCCCCCCCCCCCCTATAAATAAAGGTTAAATTAAATGGACAAAGTGAAAGCCAGGTATGTGTTAAGTCTCTTTAATAATCATTGCCTCTGTTAAGGGTCACCAGCGCACGCCAAGACGCCACTGGTATGGACATCACAAGCCGCTGCACTCTGGGGGACCCCAACAAGCTCCCTGAAGGGGTCCCCCAGCCTGCACGCATGCCCTACGTGTCAGACAAACACACCCCGGCAGACCCTGGAGGTCATCAACCTGCTGAGGAAACACCGCGAGCTGTGCGACGTGGTGCTGGTGGTGGGCGCCAAGAAGATCTATGCCCACCGTGTCATCCTGTCTGCCTGCAGCCCTTACTTCAGGTACAAACAATCCCTGCGTTCTAATACCCATATTCTCTGCTATTTAGTATAGTAGAATTTTTTTTTTTTGTGATCAGATTTGGTATGCTCCGGTTAGACCGGGTTTTTGTCATATGGTTTTTGTATGCTTGCCCGCCGTGGCATATTGCTGTTTCTGAATTTTAGTTTTTGAAATCAGCATTCTGTTTGGGAGATTCTGACCCACAATCCAGTGCGCATATTGACGAAGACTCCGTATGAAGGCAAGAACAAGGCGCAATGTTATAATGAAATAAACAAGTAAAAGTATGTATGTCCCAATTGTAAGCCTAGTGCATGCGAACTAGATTATTTTATTTATTATGATCAGCTGTAGTATGTAGACGATTTTAAATGGTAAAGGAACATGTATCTATCAATTGGATCCATTGGCCGGTGAAAAAAAAAACATCAAAGTAAAGGGGGGGGGGGGGGGGGGGGGCTTTGAGTGTCGGCTTTGAGTGTCGGCTTTGGTGTCGCTTTACAATAGTATCTCTTGATGTCCATCTTGTCTCCAGGGCGATGTTCACTGGCGAGCTGGCAGAGAGCAGGCAGACGGAAGTGGTTATCCGTGACATCGATGAGAGAGCCATGGAGCTGCTCATTGACTTTGCCTACACCTCACAGGTATGTCAGCATTATGGGGATTGGTACTGTTTTGTTTACAGTAATATTTAGCATTACAAAATGTTGTTTCACTATTGTTGTTAGACCGAAATGGATTTTTGGGTGCCCATGCCGATTATTTTCAGAGAAAAATTACGATAATGATTAAATCGGACGATTTTTATTTTTTTAAATCCCATACATTTATATTGAAACAAATTTACTTTTTTGAAATATATATAAATACTTGTTACTGTCGATAGGTGTACAGGAACTTTTTATTTATTTAAATATGAATTATCTAAAAAAAAAAAAAAAGTTTTATAAATATGTCTAAAGTGACATGACGCATTTTTAAACTCAGACATTAAGCATTTTATGTAACTTCACCCAACCCTCTGGAACTCCCTCCCTCCAAACATCAGCATCTCAGACTAAATAAACTCATTCAAAAGTCAACTCGACTCACCTCTTTAAGAAAGCATAATTACACCTGACTCCACTCCATTCCAAACCTTATCTTTCATTAGTTTGTATTTTGTTTTCTTTTTCTATAAGTATGAGTTTCTATATGTTTGATGTAAAGTGTCTTTGAATGACCTCCAGTAAAGCACTATATAAATTCTATATAATAACTATAGTAATATCAACTACTATTAACAGTCAAGAGATGACCAATGACTCTGCTATTGGTGTCAGGGGGAACTGTCAAGTGTGAATTAATCTAATGTATTACAACACACCTGCTGCTGCTGTTAATATGCTAAAAGGCTACCTCTGGGGCAGCAATGCATCTCACTCAACATGATTGCTGGAATAAATTAAAAAATCGCTGGCGATTTTGCCGATTTTTCGGAGATGTGCTATAATCGGCCGATTAAATCAGTCGGGCCCTAGTTGAGAATGCCCCATATTGACAATAGGTGCACACACACGGTCAGAATAGCACAAAATGAGTGGATAAAGAAACAGCTTGTCATGACCTGTGGATCTACGTTAGTCTTTCAGAAACGGTTTGCATTTAAACCTTTACTAACATGGTAGGGAGCTTTTTCAAATCAGCTGCATAAGTCAGAGACAGAAAGTTCAAAAGTTTCAATTTGTTTAATCAAATCTGCATTTATGACCTGAGGCAACAGGCGAGCTTCGGGATCGGGCTATTTGATTTTCACATCATTTGTTTAACAAAGCTGAACTGGAGTGGATGATATAAGGAATATTTTTAAGCGATCAATGGAGAATGTCAGGAAAAACAAATCCCTACAAGTGAATCTAAACTCAGCACACACATAAAACCCAAATAACTGCTCTGAACCATCGTCTACAATAGAAGAACATAAACGGGATGGTGAAGCCGTAAATCTGACAATCCTCAAACTGAGTGTGTGTGTGAGAGAGGAGGCCACCGACTGAGAATGAGATGGCAAAACCTAAATAGACTTCTGTCCGCTCCTAGGTGACGGTAGAGGAGGGGAACGTGCAGACGCTGCTCCCTGCGGCGTGCCTCCTCCAGCTGGCAGAGATCCAGGAGGCCTGCTGTGAGTTCCTCAAGAGACAGCTGGATCCCTCCAACTGTCTGGGCATCAGGGCCTTCGCAGACACACACTCCTGCCGAGAGCTGCTCCGCATCGCAGACAAGTTCACACAGCACAACTTTCAGGAGGTGAGAGCATGGAGACACAACCATGACTGTCCACTTCGGTTACATTTGTTATACATATGTTGCAAAAATAACAAAAGTTAAGCTTAGGCTGAATGTGCAGCACGGTAAATGCTTTGTAATTGTAACACACCATGCCTTTCTGTATTTTACACTTACCTAGGGTTCAAAATCGCATACTAGACAAATAAAGTCACCACCTGGATTTAACTAAGCAAATAGGCAAAAGCCCTCCGTTGGATGGAAACTGTATTGGTTAATGTGTTTCAGTTTCAACCCCAGCTGATGCAGTGAGTAACTTCTTATTTCTTAAACAACCATGGCAGAAGACCTCTGTGGTCGTGGAAAATATGTTACTCTGGAGACTACAGGAAAATTAACAACAACATGGATCCTTTGCACAGAAACAGCCAACTGCTTCTCTCAGAAAGGATTGTGGTATCAAGCATGCGCCTGTGTTTACATTTTTACATGACATCATTAGCAGGAAATCATGTCACACGCTGATAGCTCAGTAGTTGGTTTGTTGTCTTTCTGCGGCACTGTTCACCTCCTCTCCTCCTTTTCCAAGCCTCAGGATGTGTGCGTGTCTGATTGTCGATTTGATAGTGAAGCTCAGAAGGGGATTGTAAACATGGAAAGTCTGTTCACTCATGATTTATAGAGATCGATTGTGACGTACGAGGCTTGTGCTGAATCACATTCAGAACAAATGTATGCAGTCAAGAGTAGAACAAAAAATAAAATCAGTAAAGGTAGTTATAACAATGAGCATAAAGATAAATTGTCTGCAGTAATCCTTCATCCAGAAGCTTTAACGTAGACGGGCAGATAAAAATGTTGGTGCAGCTTGTGAGTCACTAGAAAGAAGAAACAGGCTCGAGGCTATCAGGTGAAAATCCACAAGTGAATAACATTTTCCTGTAGAAGTCTCTCAATGGGCATTCTCTTAACGTTCTTTATGGTGTTTGACATGACAATGTATCACCACCAGATCTTATAGAACACCATTGTGGGTATGGGCATTTTTTCTGCAAACAGAGTTTTTTCTTTTAAATAACCATGTACATTGGGACGTGGTCTCAGTATTTGCTGTTTGACTGACTGGCGTGCCCTCTGTTGTCTCAGGTGATGGAAAGTGAAGAGTTCATGCTGCTACCTGCCAACCAGTTGATTGACATCATCTCCAGCGACGAGCTCAACGTGCGGAGCGAGGAGCAGGTGTTCAACGCCGTGATGGCCTGGGTCAAGTACAGCATCCAGGAACGCAGACCACAGCTACCACAGGTCTGTGGCTCAACACATACAGTATATTGGTGTACAATGAGTCATATCCAACACTCAACATTAGTTCATACTTCTGATGTAGTAGAAGACTTTGTGACTGACCTGGATGTCTGTGTGTTGTTTAGGTCCTTCAGCACGTCCGTCTGCCATTGCTCAGCCCCAAGTTCCTGGTGGGCACAGTGGGGTCGGACCCGCTCATTAAGAGTGACGAGGAGTGCAGGTGGGGTTGCTTTGTCTGTCCACCACTGAAATGTTTAAAAAAAAATTAGGGCTGTCAAACGATTAAAATTTTTAATCAGATTAATCACAGTTTCTTCATTATGTCAAGAATAAAGACTAATACTGCAAAATGCTATTTGCGTTAGTGGGGCATGTATGTATTTTCAGCATACTACAATTGACGTGCATGTATTGGGACATTCTAAATCCTTTTCTGGCATACTACATTGTAGGGAAGTATGGGGATTGGAACGCAGGGATGATATTTGATTTAGATAATTTACATCGTAAACTCTGTTTTTTTTGTTTGTTTCAGAGACCTGGTGGATGAGGCCAAGAACTACCTGCTGCTGCCTCAGGAGAGGCCGCTGATGCAGGGCCCCAGAACCCGGCCCAGGAAACCCATCCGCTGTGGAGAGGTGCTCTTTGCAGGTCGGTACATTTTCCCAAGTTAAGTCAAGTCACTTCATTTATATAAGACATTAAGGCAATAAGTTGTGTAGACAGATGTCAGCATGGTTTTCAAGATTCAAGATGGTTTATTTGCCATATGCACAACAATCAGCAGCAGTCTTTGGCTATGACATTCTTAAACAATGCAATCCTTCTCAACAGTGCAATATATAGAAGAAGAAAATGTATAAGAGAAACACACAAGTGAAACAGACACAAATCAACAAAAGAGTAGTGCAAGGACAAAGTGCTGATAAAAAGTGTGGAGATAACATGCACCATATAAGGGTGGAATTGTAAAAAGTGTATCTTGATGAATAAAATAACTCTTGCGTCATATTAACCATTGTGTGCTCTTCCCAAATGTCCCCATGCCGTGTAGTTGGTGGTTGGTGCAGTGGTGACGCCATATCCAGCGTGGAGCGCTACGATCCCCAGACCAACGAGTGGCGGATGGTAGCGTCTATGAGCAAGCGGCGGTGTGGAGTCGGCGTCAGTGTTCTAGATGACTTACTGTACGCGGTGGGCGGTCACGACGGCTCCTCCTACCTCAACTCTGTGGAGAGGTGAGGCATGATCGGCTTAGCTTTGGCTGGAGATTTTCCCTGCATTCCAGATCACATACTTTTTCTTTTTACTACACTACATACTAAAGTACACAAGAGTTTTAGGGCCACAGCAGAGAAAAAAAATCAGATAAGGAAGTTTTTTTTTTTTTTTTTTTTTTAATTGTCGAGAAATATCAAGATTAAAGACGAATACTTCAACATGCTTTTGGAGTTAGTGGGAGGCATTTATAGCCTGGTCCAACCAGACCATCGTACTTCATTTCATTTGTACAGAAGGTCTGGAAGTGCTGTAATTGGCAAACATTCACTCACTTGGAGGGGGTTTTCTGTTGAAGTTTAAAACTATTGGATCTGCCCAGTGCCACTCTGGATTAGCCAACCAATCGCATACCGTTTGGTCGTCACGTGTGTCATGAGCCGGTTTCTGGCGGTGCGTTCCAGTTGGACAGGGAACTCGGAAATTTTCGACTTCACTACATATTGTGGTCTATGGATCTACCGGTACCTGGCAACGGTAACTTGTTAGAGCCTAACGTTTAGTTATTTGGACGAGAAAGGTTGTCGGCGTCCATACTTTCGCGAGCAGATGCACTGGAACACAGACAGGTTGGAACTCGGAACTACCAAGTCGGAAATCTCCTTCTTCCGAGTATAAAGGAACGCAGCATTCAACTGAAACTGGAGCGCGACTTCGACGTCATCGTTCTCAGCCACTCGCTCTGTTCGCTGATTGGACACACAGAAATCTGTTCGAGCAGGATCCCAATAATACGCCCCATCACCAGACTGACTACTGAAGGGAAAATGAAATTTGGCCGGATGTAGGTAGGCGGGCGGAGCCAGGCTAAGGCATTTATGTATTTTCAGCATACTACAATTGTCGTGCATGTATTGGGACATCCTAAATCTTTTTCTGTCATACTAAATAGTTGGGAAGTATGGGGATTGGAACGCAGGGTTTCATTCTTCTCTAGCCTTTAAATGTGTTGTGCTTTTTTTTTTTTTTTTGTCTTTCCACTTTGCTATATCAAAAAGATCTAGATGTAAAGTTTCAGTTTAATTTTTCTCAATCCCACTCATTTTACCAGATATGATCCAAAGACCAATCAGTGGAGCAGTGACGTGGCGCCCACCAGCACATGCCGTACCAGTGTGGGAGTGGCTGTCCTCGGCGGCTATCTGTACGCTGTAGGGGGACAGGATGGGGTCTCCTGTCTCAACATTGTAGAAAGGTATCTATTAGAAGTCTTTCAAATGATAAACTCTTTATGTAACCATCTTACATATCAGTTTATATTAGTGTGTAGATATGAAATTGAACCAACACATTTAAATCTACTGATTTCTTTTAGGTATTTCAGTATATTGCTTCATTTACCTTCATCCCCCCTCATTTGGACAAGTTCATATCCAAACAACCTGCTGGGTTGTCTGGAAGCTTCCATGTAGTTAAATTATTCATCATGAATAATTATCAGAGACAGAAAAAATAATATCAAGAAAAAGCCCTAGATAGCACTTAATAAACTGTCATGCTGGAAGACTATCCACATAGACAGCCAATGAAACTCACTCTGCGTTCCAAATCACATACTCTTTTTTTTTCTACACTACATACTAAAGTACAGAAGAGTTTTAGGGCCACAGGAGAGAAAAAGAAGATTTTTTTTTATTCATTATCACGAGAAATGTCAAGAATTAAGACAAACACTCCAATATGCTATTGGAGTTATTGGGGGCATTTATGTATTTTCAGCATAATACAATTGATGTGCATGTATTGGGACATCCTAAATCTTTTTTCTTTTTTAGTATGGAAGTATAGGGATTGGAACACAGGGCCAGTTAATAACCAATGTTAACTACCTCACCTCCTGTTTGCATCCAAGACATATTCCACCTTTTAGTATATAAGTTGTCTCTGATATCTGCTTCAGTGTGGTTCTAATTTTTTATTTATCGCAGATTGCTTCATTACATGTAACTTGTATACTCTTATTGACTGTATTGAATAATGATATGTAAAAGTTGTATCCAATAGAATGGCTTCCTTCCTATGCTTTTAGGTATGATCCCAAGGAGAACAAATGGACACGTGTGGCCTCCATGAGCACCAGGCGACTGGGCGTGGCCGTGGCTGTCCTGGGGGGTTTCCTGTACGCTGTGGGAGGGTCTGATGGCACGTCGCCATTAAATACAGGTGAGGAGCTGAGCAATGTGATATGATAAGCTTTGACTGTGACGGTTAGAAATTAAAGTAAGGAAATGTGGAAATCTGTTACAATTCATGTGCAAGTTCATGCACTCAAGGGTGAAACAACACACACAGAAGACAGACACAGACAGACAGACAGACAGACAGACAGACAGACAGACAGCGACACACACACACACTTCCCCTTTTCCATTTTGTTTGCCTCTTTCTCAGTGGAGCGCTACAACCCCCAGGAGAAACCGTTGGCACACGGTGTCTCCCATGGGCACCAGGAGGAAGCACTTGGGCTGTGCCGTCTACCAGGACATGATTTACTCCGTAGGGGGCAGAGACGACACCACAGAGCTGAGCAGCGCAGAGAGATACAACCCCAGGACCAACCAGTGGTCTCCTGTGGTCGCCATGACGTCCCGGCGCAGCGGGGTGGTGTGTGTGTGTGTGTGTGTGTGTGAGAAAAATATGAAAGGGTTTAAGTTTTCCGAAGCTTAAATGATTTCTTATCGAGCTTCAAAGTTGAATTGTAAAAAATGCATGCACTGCATTTATTATGTTAAATCTGTGAACGAGGCTGACGTGTGTGTGTGTAGGTGGGCTTGGCTGTGGTGAACGGACAGCTGATGGCAGTTGGAGGCTTTGACGGAACGACGTATCTCAAAACTATAGAAGTCTACGACCCTGATGCAAACACTTGGAGGTTGGTGCAACTCTGATGTTTAGAAGTGATTTGACAGATTTTTAACCTTGCATTGCTACATGACACTGTATGCTGTAGCGCCGGCCGCCAACTTTACATTAGCTTTGGGTAATTTAACTCGTATTGATAAAACTGACAGTATCTGTTGATGTGTACATCATTCATGTTGTAGTTTACATCACTTTTTAATTGCACATATCCAAGTCACTAAACTGACAACAGATATGAACTGTTGTGGTTATTATTACAAGAAATAATGTCTACATTCCTCATATAGCCTTACCATCAAAAATAATTAAACATTTATTTTGCTGGGACTGAAGCCCATTGATAAAATTATTGACCGCTATGGGCTCAGCCTCTAATCGTCATTTAACAATTTTAATGATTTAATAGAATATATTTTTTTATTTGCGACAATAAAAGTGAAGAGTAGACAGGAGGCAACACTTGGATCAGATTATTTAGAAAGTCACAGAGAAAACAGCTCAAATACAGTCCCCTCCATAAGTATCGGAACAGTGAGGCAGATTCCTTTATTTTTGCTGTAGACTGGAAACATTTGGGTTTTACACCAAAAGATGAATATGAGACAATAGCTCAACATTTCAGCTTTCATTTCCAGGTATTCACATCTGGATCCGATACACAACTGAGAAGATATCATTATTTGTAAAGGAACACCACATTTTTAGGCGAGCAGAAGTATTGGAACAGATGGACTTTAAATAAATTAAAGTGAACAAAACATACTATTTTGTCGCAAATCCTTTGCTTGCAATAACTGCATCAAGCCTGTGACCCATCGACATCACAAAACTTTTGCATTCTTCTTTTGTGATGCTTTTCCAGGCTTTCAACGCAGCCTCATTCAGTTGTTGTTTGTGTTAGGGGGTTACTCTCTTAAGTCTCCTCTTTAGCAGGTAAAATGCATGCTCTATAGCGTTTAAGTCTGGAGATTGACTTAGCCAGTCTAAAACCCTTCCACTTCTTGCCCCTGATTAACTCCTTTGTTGTGTTTTGGGTCATTATCTTGCTGCATGATGGAGGATCTTCCAATCAGTTTGGTTGCATATTTCCTTAAATTGTCAGACAAAATGTTTCTGTAAACTTCTGAGTTCATTTAGCTGTTGCCATCATGTGTTACATCATCATTGAAGAATAATGAGCCCGTCCCAGAAGAAGCCATGCAAGCCCAAGCCATGACATTGCCTCCACCGTGTTTCACAGATGAGCCTGTATGTTTGGGATCATGAGTAGATCCTTTCTTTCTCCAAACTTTAGCCTTTCCATCACTTTGGTAAAGGTTAATCTTGACAACAACACAGTAACACATGATGGCAACAGCAAAGAAGTCTACAGAAACATTCGGTCTGCCAATTTAAAGAAAGATGCAACCAAACTGATTGGAAGATGCTCCATCATGCAGCAAGATAATGATCCAAAAAAACTGCAAAAACAACAAAGGAGTTCATCAGGGGCAAGAAATGGAAGGTTTTAGACTGGCCAAGTCAATCTCCAGACTTAAACGCTATAGAGCATGCATTTTACCTGCTGAAGGGAGTAACCCCCAAAACAAACAGCAATGAATGAGGCTGTGGTGAAAGCCTGGAAAAGCATCACAAAAGAAGAATGCAAACGTTTTGTGATGTCAATGGGTCACAGGCTTGATGCAGTTATTGCAAGCAAAGTATTTGCGACAAAATATTCCGGTTTATTCACTTTAATTTATTTAAAGTCTATCTGTTCCAATACTTTTGCTTGCCTAAAAATGTGGTGTTCCTTTTCAAATAATGATATCTTCTCAGTTGTGTATCAGATCCAGATGTGAATAACTGGAAATGAAAGCTGAAATGTTGAGCTATTGTCTCATATTCATCTTTTGGTGTCAAACCCAAATGTTTCCAGTCTACAGCAAAAATAAAGGAATTGGCCTCACTGTTCCGATACTTATGGAGGGGACTGTAATGCAATGCCATACATCGGCGAAAAGGCGGTTAGACCTCTGCATTACCATTCTTTTCAACAGTTAAAAACCTACTGAACTGTCCACCATTTTAATTTTCAATCTTGAGAACCAGAACACATACGACTAAGCCCATAACTTCTACTGCACACTTCATCATTTGCCTCTCATCTCTTTCCAGATTGTACGGCGGGATGAACTACCGGCGGCTAGGCGGAGGGGTGGGCGTGATTAAAATGACTCACTGTGAATCCCACATATGGTAACACCAAACCAGCACCCCCACAGACACACATACAAACAAACACACACACACACACACACACACACACACACACACACACACACACACACACACACACACACACACACACACACTCTCTCCCACTTTTCATCACGTTGCAATGGATGCCTCTTTTTCACCGACTACCGTGCCTCCCAAAAAAGAGCAGCTGGAATTCATGCAAGGATGAGAAGGAAAACAAATGTTTGGGGATGGAAAAAGGAACAAACTTTGGACTCCAGCGCATCCCCCCCGAACCCACAATGAGGTCATACACTTTGGAATATTCTCTAGTTGTCTTCATCGAATGTGCGCTGAGAGCAGAAGTCTACCAAGTTCCCATTCAGCTTCCAGTTTGGAGAGGACAGTCCTTCTCCAGTAAGTCGCCGAGGGTTTTTATCCTCCAAGCCTCTCTGGTGTGGGACATTTTGATTTTGTCGGTGTGGCAGCTTGAACTCAACCAAGATTCCTGAAGGGGCGAGATTAGCATACCTTTTTGTGTGACGTTCAAGAAGTCCATAAGTTCACTGTAACAGGGCTTTCTAAGTCTCATGCTCACTTTCCCCCCTTGTCTTCAAAATGCCAGCCCCCAAAATTCCAGCCACTTACCACCGCCCTAAGGTGAAAAAAAACTAAAACAACCTGCCGAACAGTCAGCCTCCTGTTCATTGTGTGAGAGCAGCCTATTTCCTCGAGACACTGTCGGGAGGAAAACCCACCATTTTGTTTATTTTGTTTCTATTTTGCTTTGGGATCTGAAGCATACACTGTCGAGCTGTGTCCGTTATGAATTTGGGCTTCATGTAGCAGTCAACAGTAGAAAGCTGTCGGGCATATCATCTGAAGGCATCAATACATTTAGACTGTATACCCCCAGACAGTAAAAAGATTATAATTTATTTCACTTATATTGGATACCATGGAAGATGGGAGGCATAAGAAGGATGTTTTCATGCAAGTCACTGCTACTCAAGACTTTCTCCCAAACTTGCTGCTGTTAAATGGAGATTCAGTTCAGTGTGGTTAAAGAAATCTACTAAACTCAATGTCCCCGTTATTCAAGTCTGCCTCACTAGAAAGAACTTTGACACCACACTCATCTAAATGTGAGGCTGGTTTAGGTATGGCTCAATTGCTGAATCCCAACAGTCTTTAAGTAGGCTTCAGACAAACTGGAGGTATTGCAATATCAGACCTACAAAAGGCCTCCACATGACATCGCACTACCTCCATGGTCTTTTCCCAAGAATCTCTTCCAAGTGTCTTCGTGGTCATGACACCGAGTACAAAATGGGTAGAGCGTCTTACAATTTTGGTCTCCTCAGAGGCATTTAGGTGTTAAACTCACTTGTACTCTAATATTGTTATTTAAAGAAAGAAAAAGAGCTATAAAGTGCAGACCCTGCCCATTTTTCACACTCCTGGCCAGTCGATGTTACCCTTACACTTGTTAATGTGTTGGCACTGAACACTGGAGCCAGTGATGTATACAGATGATTTTAGTGTTCTGAAAAAGAGGGTCTGTGTCCAGGCTCAAGGTTGAGATGCAAGTAAAAAGTACATTGTCACAAATGTGAGGACCGCAATGCCAGAATCAGTTTTCAATCCATACATTTAAGGTGGGTGAGATATTTAGCAGAGCCTACAGAGCACCACGGCCCAAGCTCAGTACAGAAATGGAATCCATCAGACTCTTAGCTATTTATTTAACACGTCGTTCAGACAGCATTCTCTAGCCAAAGGGTGTCTTAAAGCAGTTTTGGAGTATATGAAACCTTAACCTTTTTTTTACTTAGTTCAATAAGATCCCTGATAACTAAAAGTCATGGAGGAAAATTAAACCCAGTTCCTGTAATTGGATTTCTGTTGCATACTTCACATCATTGCAACCAATTCTAAATAGTTTTCATGACAGTGGACTATGACAACATGCTGTGAAGTTTGTTGTCAACTGTATATGCATTAAAAAAAAGTAACAACTCGTCCCGCACTAGCCTGTGATTGATATTTATTATTGTTTTTGTCTGACACAAGCCTAGGGTTTTCTTTTGAGACACCTTCAATTACTTTTGGTTCATTATTCTCTGTTCCCAGCTATGTGTTCTCTGTCATCAAACACAGCACAGTGTAATACCACCACCTGCTGGAGGACAGGTATAGTGCAGCACTGCTATGGCTCCTCTGGAGTTTTCTAAAGCGCTCCCTGGTTTGTTGAACTGATCTCAGCTCAGTGTGAAACAGGAGTGGCAACGGACACAGTTTGAGTAGATGGTGAATTTGGTTTCTTAATGAATCTTCTCACAATGTATTGCACTGTGATTCGAAAATGTATTTTATCTTTTTTTTTTCTTAATTATATTTTATATGGTGTTCAGCTTTCCAGGAAAAATGTAAAAACCTCTTAGGTCAACTTGGGAATCAGACATTTCAGGCCACACTGAGAATTACATTTTTTTTTTAAATAGATGTGTGCCACACACAGTTAATCACAGTTCTGCACTTTAAATTTGGTGACAACAAATGCATCGCTGTAATAACAGCAGAAAAACGAGACACGGCTGAAGTCATGCATTATTTTAACCACATTAGTATGAGCCAGCAGGTCTTAACCTGACTATCGGGTGTTAATATTCAATAGTATGGCTATAGGAGATGTGTATTGGGTTTAGTTTTTTGTGCTAGTTGGGAATTAAATGCCACACGATCACCGATTATCTGATCATGTAGTTATGCTAAACTTTTTGTTGAAAATGGAATGTTTGTTTTAGGATGTTAAAAATGTCAAATCTGTCCATTTCATGCAGTTTTCTAAAACATAGACACTGGATACAGGCTCTTCTACACATCTTCCATATGGAGTGTCGTGAATGCAAAGTTTTCATCCAATAGAAATATTATCACAGACTGTTGAACAAAACATGATGCACTGTGGCAAACTGTGTATATCTGCTTCTTGAAAACTCCTGAGAATATGTTATGTTTCACTGCCACAGAAATACAAGGGAACGCCTCTCAGTGTAGGGCTCAATATGTGTTATTGCTCTGGATGAATCATGTTGCTGTTCAATAGCTTTTCCTATGAGAACTATGTTTTTCTTGAAAGTCAGCATTTCCTAGACCAAGAAACTTTGCTTTATGACCAATAATTTTTCTGAAGATCCAGTGCGTTTTCAAATGGTTTGTTTAGGACACAAAGGCACATGTTTTGGGCCAATGATATCGCCCGTAAACAAATGAAAAGCAATGTCTAGCACAAATAAATGCTTCTTACTCTGTGGTTTTGCTGGTGGAGACGGAAGTGATTTTTTTTCCCCTTAAAAAAAAAATAGCAAATTCTACCTGCACAATTTTTACCATCTTTGGCTCTAGTTCTAGATTTTTGAGTTAACAAATATTGGCAAGGCTGTCCTACGCCGGGTAACACTATATTTGGTATCCCAAACTGAGTGGCGTTTTCCTTTTTAATCATGTAAACTACTAACGATGCATTGTGATAGTAGTGATGGACAGGAGTCAGCCTTCAGTCAGTAGCCTTTATTCAGATATCTTGTTTTGGAGTAGCCTCTGTGCAGTATTTCCAACATGTGACCCAAACCTGGCTGTGATATCTGCTGTTTGTTTCCATGTCATCAAATCTCTGCAGCCGCTCTGGACTAAAGGATTAAACGTTTTCCCTGGGGAAAGAAAACCTGACCGTGTCCAGCTCTTTCTGAGATCTTCAGTAGAATTTCTTTGCACATGCGCCATGTTGACATTAAAGGTGGGGTAAGCGATTCTAGAGAATGTTTGTTGATGAATCAATGTGTGTCAAAATCAGTGAATACATCCTCAATCCCATTCCGTACTGTGTGTGCATGCAGATTGTGAGGAGATATTCACTGAATTTGACAAAGTGATTTGTCAACAAACATTCTCCATAATTGCTTAACACACCTTTAACTTTGGCATCTCGTCATTGAGATTTGACTTTGGAATCTTCTGATTTACATTCTGACAATACTTTTCAACAAGGAGATTTAGCCATTTCATACATGGCTGTGTGTTACTTAGGGCTGGCCCGAATGCCATTTTTCAGGCTTCGAGTATTCCTTGGTTTTTCCGAGCAAATATTCGGATATTCGGTCCAGAAAAACACACCATCAAACCAACATTAATAATGCCAATGTACTCACTGAAACCGAGTGTGTGAGCCGAGACAGCAAGCTGCGTAGTTTGTTGATGCTTTAATAACTTTCGAACGGTAGTAAAGTTGGAGTTCTTTACTTTTCCCCCGTGGAGGCAACAGCTGTTTTTCGTTCCAAATCAGCTGTCCTCTGTGCCATCGTAACCATACAGGAGCTTATCAATTCATCCAGGAACGTGCATCTTTTCGGCGATTTATAATCCATACAAAGATCCAATATTGATAGTCTTTACAATAATACAACAACACTCCCTTTAGCAAATATCGGAACATAAGACCTCCGTGTGCTGTGTATCTGCGGGAGCGAGTGGCATTAATAACTTCAAAACAGTAGAAGTTTAACATGATTACGTGTTTTTAGATGATTTAAAGGCCCTGGCAACCCACAGACGTAAATATGACATTAATGTTGGGTTTCTCTATGAGCTGTTTACAATTATCCAATTAAAAATAAATTTTCATAAATATTATAAAATTGTCTAAAAAAACTGCCTGACTGGCAGTTCACACTGCTGCACCGGGCTGCGGAATGCTCTTACACAACTGAGAGACGCAGCTCAGAATCACTTGCATCCTGCTAGAAAGTAACTTATAGGTTTGCAACTAGTTGTAGGTTATTTTATCCCACCACAACCGCAACCTATTTAATTGACTCAGGTGTCAATGTCACAATGAAAATATATAAAATGATCTCTGTCTCATATTTATTATCACTTATTAGTTTCCCATTTAAAGCTCCCATATTATACACTTTTCGGTTCTATTATACACCATATTATATGGTCTTAGTGGTCCCTAATATGTTTTTCTTTAATTGTTTGCTGAAAAAAACTTTCAGATAATTTATTGTACTATGCTGATGTTCAGCTAATCTCACAATGGCCTATTTTTTAAAAAGAGCTGCAGCTCCCTCGTAAATATACAATCTTTGAGCTGCCCCCGCCCCCTGTCCGGAAGCGAAGCCAGATACGCCTCGCCCTCTGACAGTTTGACATGACCTATTCTTGTCTACATGAAAGACTATGTTCATACAGATGCACTGACTTGCCTTTTCCAAGCTAATGGAATTATTGTTCACAATAACAATGCTGCAAAAGATGGTGGCTACTGTGAAGCTAGCTCGGAAGCTACCGGCTAAAAATACCACTAAAATCAGTGAAAAAAATATCTTCAAAGTTGATTTCTACACTATTAAGTTCCAATCCTTTGTCCTGTTAAAAACGAGGCATTTCCAGACTGGTGTGGGTAATAGAATTATGTTTTTATGAGCAAAAGCTGAATGCTTGTCTCGAAGCTAGCTCGGAAGCTACCGGCTAAAAATACCACTAAATTCAGTGAAAAAAAAATATCTTCAAAGTTGACTTCTACACTATTAAGTTCCAATCCTTTGTACTGTTAAAAACGAGGCATTTCCAGACTGGTGTGGGTAATAGAATTATGTTTTTATGAGCAAAAGCTGAATGTGTGTCCCAAAGCTAAATAGCTATACACCAGTCAGGCAAAAATACCAATAAAAACATTTCTTTCAGTTTCACTGTTTGAAAAAACCCACAAGTAGCTTCCTATCCGTTGTGTTATTAAAAACGAGGCATAGACTGCTGTGGTTAAGATAAATTAGTGGAGTATGAGCAAAAGCATTCTGCGTTGGTGTATGTAACATTCAGGCTGTAGGCTACTATGGGCATCTTGTTGCTTAGCGGGGAAAGCAACATGGCTGTCGCTCGGAAAATTTTCCAGAGGATCTCGGGGCCGTGGACCAATAAGAAATGGGGGGGGGTGGGGTTATCATAGACTACTGCACGGTGGAAATTTCTGGTTACTAATGTGGGGGGGAAGCATGGACATATAAAGAAAATATGAGGATGTGTCTGTGCAGTTTATGACGTCATAAACCGCGAGAATATCTGAGTATATTGGGTGAGTATACATGAATAACACAAACTAAAGCCAGTGGTCATCTGAGAGGCAGCGCATTGTTTGACCCGTTCATTCAAAGAGACGTTTTTTCAGCACGAGTATTGTTCTTGTTTGAAAATTTACCGACATCCATGTCCATTATTATCTTCTGTACAACCTCAACGGTGTACCGGAGGTCAGCGGGATAGTTGATGTTATGTGCGTAAATCAGTCCAAAAAGCATAGCAACAGCTAATGCTATATTGTCTAAATCTCTTATCACCCACACCATCGAGGACAACAACAATGTCCTCAGATTCTTCGCCTGCCTCATGCTCTTCTAGAAAATAAATCCAGTGTTTTTTTCAATAGCAGCATTGAAGGCGTCTCCATCCATGCCCTGTACAAAACATACAGAGGTTGGTAAATAAGACCTCAAATTTGTCTATTGATCATGAACAGCAAATACATATACAAATTTTAAAATATCTGGCTTCCTTGAGCAACACAAACTGTAAGTATTAAGAATACACAAGATAGTCTAAGACATGAAGACACTGTTGCAAAGTCCTATAGTACAAAAATAGTAAGTGTGGACAAGAAGTATGATACAAGTATTCACTAGAATGAAATAGTTTTAAAAAGAAAATGTGTTACATTTAGTTAACCAGCAACTCAGAAACATAATGGTTTTAAAATATATGTAACAGAACTAGAAACTAAGCCCTGATCAGTGTACATACCGTATTTGTGCACGCGGTTTTCTGAATTTTCACCCATTTGATGCAGACTCCCTTGATATGAGGTTTCGTCCAACATCGACATCATCACACTGAAAGGAGATTCTGTATTAGTGTCAGAATTCAGCCGGTTTGCTTAAAGCGGCAACGAGTAACATTTAAATATCTTTTAAACAGCCTCATGTTTCCTCTCATAATCATAAATTACCTTTAACAGCAAACGAGACCATCAGTGCAAAGAAAGACGTTTTTATATAGTTTTTATTACTGCATTTGATCGGATCATCATCAGAAGTGGGAGGATCAACGTATACACAATTTCACGGGAACCTAGACTGTTTACTCCTAAATGAATGAGCGGTAGCCTACTAACACAAAGTTTACTTTGCCTCACCAGCATCATCAGATGACCATTATTCATCTGAAATAGTCATTATTTACAACAACATAAACAAATTACCTCATCGTGATCCATAACTAACTGCCATCGCTCGTTCATTCGCTTTGTGTGCGGACACGGACTCGTTGACAATGCATCAAGTTTGCAATCAGGTGTTTAGCACTGACTGGCATTAGTTGATGCTGTGTCACTAACCACTCTCACGGAGCCGAAAAGAGTCCGGTGCCCTCAAACAGGGCTGGACTGGGACAAAAAATCGGCCCTGGCATTTTTGGTCATGGCAGCCCACCGTTTATACGATATGCGGAGGCAGGTGTGTTGCACCAAATTCTGGGCCCCTATACAGAAAGTCCTGATGGGCTCTCTGTATTGTAAGACCGCCTCTCAAACATGTAAAAGCTATGTTTGTCTATAGTCCAAAACGTATGAGTGACTGGTCCCTCTCTGAGCCAGATAACAACACAATATTTCTATTGATGAATGACCAAATCATTACGCATACTTGAACACAACCCCTGGTCTAATGAATCTTAATAAACATGCACACACACAGTGTTTGTCACAGGAATTTGGGAGACTGTGTCGTGGACCCTGGACCTTCTAGGGGGGTCCGGGGGAATGCTCCCCCGGAAGATTTTTTTTTAAATGTTAAAGTAAAATTCATCAATCTGGTGCACTTTGAGGAGAAAACAAAGACTAAATCAACTGTTTCCTATGTAAGCTATTTAGTACTATTTTCTGGAATGATTCAAAGACACAGAATGACCAAAAAGCAGAAAGAAGAATGTTTAAAAAATCCAGTCAGCTTCGGGAATTTTTTCCCTTCATTTGTATTTTTTAACGGCCCAATATAGGCCCCTGATCTTCATAGCCCCGAACAATGTTATTTAAAAAATAACAAAAATGTACTGATGAATGAAAGGCCCCTGATATCTGTTTTTTTCACCTAAATAAAAATTTTCTGGGCCTTCAAAGATCAGGGGCCTATATTGAGCCAGTAAAATTAATAAAAAATCAAAAAAATAAGTTATTATTTTCTTGGGTGCAGCCCCCCTCTGCCTTGGGCCCCCCGAAGCCTGTCCGCAGTCCAACGGCCCTGAACGTAAAACTGACCATCGTCAGATGCTCATAATTACTGAGTACAAGTTGAATGCGTCATAATACAACTCAATGCAGCCTCTGAATGGGCGGCCCTCTGCTGTGTGTGTGATTGGGCCAGGCCTAGCCTAGAACCAATCATAATGAGTAATGGCCTGGTAACTTTCAGGTGAAGTTGACAGCCTGCAGGCACATTTATATGTCCATGGCACTCCCGAGAGGGAAGGGACCTCGGCCCTCGGCTGTGTGACTTGGCCGGGCCGGGCCGGGCCGGGCCGAGTCACAGCCGAGGGTCCAAAAAAAAAAAAATAATAAATAAAATATATATATATATATATTTTTTTTTTTTTTTTTTTTTTTTTTTTTTAAATGGACCCGGCCCGGCCCAAAATGCCTGCCGGCCCACCGGGCATTGCCCGGTACGCCCGATGGCCAGTCCAGCCCTGCCCTCAAACCTTCAACACACGGACATGCACTATATTGCTTCCTGATTATTTGAATCTTGCACCGCCTGCACGAGCTAGAAAACAGCTTCACGACAGCTGGCGTCGTAAAAATACTACCGCTTTTGTTCAAAGGTGTCGCCAACGTGCCGACTTACTCGTAGTGGCTTTAAGTAAAGTCAACTACCGGTGTAAATGGCAGTGACTTTCCAAAGAAAGCCAGTGAAGAGTTGCACCATGCAGTTACAAAAAAGTCACTAGACGGCATGATTTCCTCCATTTAAAAACATTTAATTTTTTATATTTATATTGTTAATAAATTATTTGAATATGACAATAAGGCCTAAGTGCAGGACAATGCAATTAAGAAATACGTTGCAATTATATCACCGTGTAGACTGTCTTTTGAAATAAGAATGAGATAATGTAAGAATATAGAACCTGGCCTCTTATATGATTAAGATGTGTTGTGAGACAAAAAGATGTACAAAAATTGGAAGGAAGAGATAAAATAAAAAATAAATGCACTTATTGTCTCCCTGGCATCGTGTAAAATTAATCTACCCTCCTTGCCAATCAATTATGTGGCAACTAACACATTCTATAGTGTTGCATAACATTGTCAATAATTTTTCTATGAAAGTTTGACTCCTGTAAAACTTACATCTGCCATTTGTGCAATGGTTGTTTTGAACCTTTGCCCTAGGTGTCCTCCCCTCTTTTGGAACAGCTTGTCAGGTTATCAGAGTGAACGTCCAGCTGAGACAGGAACCTGGATTGAAGTGGGATGGTAGTAATTCTCTTGAACTCAGCGTTGATCTAAATAGTAGTAAACACAAAAAAAAGCACAAAGGATTTCGGTTTCAAACGTATTATCAGAGAGAATGTACATAACACATACAGCAGACCAGGACATTCTAGGAGAGATGAAGCAATAATATACAATTAGGTTCATCAACAGTTTGCCAGGGAACCATAACTTTCCTTAGATCAACAACCAATACAAGATGAATATCCAAACATGCAGTGGCGACTGGTCATTAGGGGCACGTGGGGCGAAGCCCCACCTACTCTCACAAGAAGAAAAAAATAATATATATATATATATATATATATATATATATATATATATATATATATATATATATATATATATATATATAAAAAAAAGTTCGGCGCTTTTAGTTCATTTTTGCCGACCCTAGCTTGCTTCTTCAGATTGCATTTGTCTGATTTGTGTCTCTGCCATGGCCTGTGCCATGTCCATGGTCTCTGCAGTCAGACTACGGCAGCCGTGTGAGCCAGTCAGATTTGGGCCGAAGGGCTAAGGGGCTCGTTCGCCTTTTGCCCCTCCTGCGCAATGCAATGTGTATGTACGTGAACAACTGCGAAATGCGCGTGCTCGTAGTGATTCTCTGTTATAGTGGACGGAGATTATTTTAGCCCAACGGGCGCTGCCCCTCCGGTCCTGGAAAGGACATATATGGACATGTCACATGGTCATGTTCGTTCCACTACTGTGACGCTGTAGTGCCGCGAAAAGTCATGTAGCCGGAAGAAGAGAAGGACGGAGAAGGATAACTTTGCTAACACAAATATGTCAGAGGCACACAAACGAAAACGAGTCGACAACATGAATGAAGTAGATCATTTTTGGAGCACATGTTTGAGACCCTTAGTCTGGAAGAGAAATTGGTAGGCTAGTAAAACCGCTTGGTACACATGATCCACCGGACAATATAGCCTACAATGTGGAGTGGTAGCAATGCTAAAGAAGGCTAACGGCTATCATCATAAGAAGGGACTCTTCCCTCGTTTGCTGTTCGGTGGAGAAGGTATTTTGTGGAGGACGGGATACAAGGATTTTAAAAACTTTTCTGAGAGGATGAGATGCGAGCAGCTGGATGCTGTCTATGCTGGACGAGTGAACGTCGCTGTATTGACGGGGCCGCCTTTCTCTTCAAATAGCCTAATAAGTGCTTTGGTGAGTGAAATAATGCTATTCTGTTTTGCTATCGATTGAAATTGATATTGAATATGGCGTTGAGTCGGAGTGTCAGTGTTTTCATGTGTCAGTAGCATTGCATTTGAAGGTGTGTGTGCTGCTGGTTGTGCTTATGTTATGGGCGATCATCAGCAATAGTTGTTGTTGTTGTTGTTGCCGATGCCATCAGAGTGTATGTTGTGAAGAGTGAGAGCTTTTTTATATATGTAACATATATTATTACTTTGAAAACTAAAGAGTTATCTGTGATTTAATTAGCCTGCCTTTATCTGACACCGCAGCAGCATGCAGCGCCTAAAGTAGGCCTACCTACTGAACGGAATATGTCTGTTTAAAATCACGGCATTAAAAGCACCAAATGACTTGCTTATACGAATTTCGTTAGAATATAACATGAAGAATTTTAGAATATTATTTCCATGAAGCTGTTTAGTCAGAAAGTGAGCGATCACGAGTGGCTCATCCTCGCTGCTGTCCAAGGCATTTGAGAGGCAGCATTTATTTTATGCTCATAGTTAATCATATAGCAGTGCTGAAACGAAAGCTTCTCTCTGAAAATCGTGATCCGATTGCTTGTCCCTAACCTTGGATACACAGAGACATGTCCCCGAACTGACTGCGCGATAGTCTGTACAGTGAAACAGCCGCCTCCCTCGTTAGTTTCAGTCTACAGCCTACAATGCTAATATAACCACCACCTGCGCATGGAAAGCGTTTAATTAGGAATAATTTTTATTAGGAATTATTGGGCTGTTTTGTCGTCAGAAAATGAAGAAGTACTTCAGCAGATTGTCTGTGATGTGTAGCCACATTGAGTCCACTCGGTGACCATAACGTCACAAAGGCTGCGTGAATGAGGCTTTACTAAGTTAGTACGATGCTGTGTTGTCACTTGACTCAGTTAGTTAAGATGCAGTTTGAGGTTCACGCTGCACACAGCTGCTGCTGGAGCCACCGGGAGTTTTTGCTCCACTTGAGAAAAATGGAATATTTGCAGTTTGCATAGTCTATTTGAAATTGATATACATTTTTTGATCGTTCAAGATCCAGTCCTCATTCAAGTGTACTGTGTAGATTATGACACGCAAGAGAAACGATAATAGTCAGCTATCACCTCAACATGAAGGAAAACTCCACCTTGAAATTTCTGTATCTGGCTGTCGGAGGCCAAAGACTGTAGTGGCACATTGAATTTTCTCCTGTCTATTTTTTACTTAACTGTTAGTAAAGATGAAGGGAGCAATCCTTTCCTTCTTTGGCTAAAATGTGAAAGTGCACAATGATGTGAACAACTCATTTTGTGTTTATAAAATCGCCAGAATGCGAGAAACAGTGTCTTTGAAGCTCAATTTTTTATTTTTTTTGTGAGCCCCACCTGTTTTTTACACCTAGAAACGCCACTGCAAACATGGAGAGAAGCCTTACCTCATTGACAGCGAATAGAGCAGGGGCCTGTTTCAGGTAGCTGGTTTTGAGGCAACCCAGAGTTTGTTCGCTCTGAGTTGGTGGAAACTCTGGGTTTTCCGTTTCAGGTAGCAGGTTCAGCGCAACCGAGGGTCAGTTACTGCGGCAACATACGCCGTGGGTCTAACCTGCTCGGGAGGTGGTTAGACCTACCCTGAGTTTGTTTTCACTTTACGCTGCAGCTCCGACTGAAGAAAGAGTGTCACTGTCACAGTTTGAAGCAAAATCACTCCATAAAAAATCTCCATCGGGACGTTTTTATCATTTCCTGATGATTTTACGTTTGACCGATCATTTATCTGATCAGTAGCCTTGTTCTCAGCCCTCGGTTCGTTCATATAGGCGGCCACCTTACACATCGTGACATGCTCTACATTCAGATTAATAAACCTATTTGTATTGTATGTTTTTTAACGTATGTGCCACTGAACAGATTTATGTCAGGTGGATTCATGTAACGCTGCGGCTGCACGCGATCGTTACAGTTCACTTCTGCGATCCTAAAGTCACAGATGAGACATTAAATAGCCTAATATGAATATAAAAATTATATAATAATTTAAATTGTGATCACTTGAGGAAAATGGATCTGGTAATAAATCAATCAGGCTCTTCGATGGAAACTGTCACCTAATGTGTCTTGACGTTAATGTCTTTCACTCCCCATTTAAAAGAAGCGACAGTCTGTTCTGTTTACTGCACAGTAGGCTATTAGGCTATAGCTTGCCAACATATTATACAGCAAATATAAAACACTGTCAGCAATGCTGTGCCGCGCCAGCTTTATTACTTTACAGCTGATATGCGTAACTTTTTAAAATAGACTATGGCTTCTCATACGGAAGCGAAATGATTCTCTTGACAAAAAATGTTTGCTCTGTTTTTTTTTTCTGAATTGCAGAGGAGATTAGATCAGAGTTATGAGACAATATCCCGTTAATTCTTCTCCATAGGCTACCATAAACTCATTCGTTAATATTTCTAACTCTAGTGGGAGGAGCGGAGATTTCTTTTTTTCTTTTTTGAGAAGTGGGAGGATCAAGCATTTGTTTCTCCTGTTTCCATGGTGAATCATGTTATCAGCGATCCATTGACGATGGCTTTTACGCACATGCTCCACCCAGAGTGAACACGCTCAGAGTTGATAAACCCAACGCTGATCCACTGTTCTGAAACCGAAAACCCAGAGTTACTCATCAACCCTGAGCTCTGAGTTTACCAACTCAGAGCGCAGGATTAAACTCAAGAGTATGTAAAACCAGCTACCTGAAACAGGCCCCAGGCCACCTTGCCATGAATTCCTCCACCATTGCCACATCACGGACAACCTTGTGTATTCTGAGGGCGAAAGTCGAAATGTTAAATTACTAATGACCCCTGTGGAGTGAATTTTACTTTTAGATTAAATATGACAGCACTTACCAGTATCAAGCCTTTGTGTATGTTTGGCAAATATGATGATAGACCTTTTAAAGAAAATATTTAGAATTAGAGACGTGAACTCAGTCAATCATATCAATTGATTAAAAGACCAAAAACAAAAGCAAAAAAATATGCTACTGATGTATTATAATAGTTTTTTCAATGTTTATATAAAGACATTTATTTATTTATTTTATTTATTTAACTTTTATTTATCCTCGAGAGACCAATTGAGTGGTGACCCTCATTTTCAATGACGTCGAGTTCAAACAAATTCAAAGGAAAAACAACAATACATGACAATATTCAACGCAAATACATCAATTACACAGGTGAAGAGAAAAACAATTGAAACATTTACACAGTGGTGAAGATCAAGTGGTAGCAATTAAAATTAAATGGGTGAAAGTACAATATAGCCTAATTAAAACAGTTACAGGTAGAGTTTGGCAGATTTAAAATAGTTTGTTTAAATTGGTTAAAGGACATGAAGTTATTTAGTTTAATTTGTTGCTGTAAGTTGTTCCAGGAGTCAGGGGCACTGAAGCTAAAAGCTGTCTTTCCTAGCTCAGACCGGGCTTGTGGGACATAAAGCATAAGCATGTCAGTGGAGCGGGTCTGATAAAGCCCATCTGAGATTTGCAGCAATTCAGTTAAATAACGAGGAAGCTTCCCGGTCAAGGCTTTGTAAATAAAAACATGCCAATGTGCGTCACGTCTCTCTTTAAGGGAGGACCACCCAACCTTTTCATATAAAAGACAATGGTGTGTGTCATAAGCATAACATAACGGGCAAGATAAAACGCAGTACAATGGACCATACTTTACATGACAGGCAAATCATTTTAAATCAAGTTTAGCCCATGGACCTATCATAAGAGGTTTAGCTTGACCTCGCTGCTTCATTCTGTGAATACTTTTTTGCCTTATTTAAATTTGAGGAGTGGATATGGTCGGGGCCTATAATGTACACAAGTGCCACCATTATGACATACGCTTGTTTGCTCTAACACATACATGTGTGAATGCACAAGCAACCCACTCCCCGCAAGTAACGGCCCTCCCGAGTCCGACACGGTCACATTTCGTGCACACGTATGTTTATAAATGCACAAACTCCAACATATATAGCCTGAGTTACTAGCGTTAGCCGTAAGGCTCTCACAATGCAGACACAGGCTAGTTAGCAAGCTAGAAACAAAATATACATGCCAATATAAACATAGCCTTCACACACACACAAACAAATGGGCTTAATATTTTAATAGTTACAGAGTGAACCACAGCAGTCTAGTTCAAATATTTACAACTTGACAAACTTACTTAAAGCCACTACGAGTAAGATGGCACGTTGGCGTCCCCTTTGGACAAAAGCGGTAGTATTTTTACGACGCCCGCTGTCGCAAATGCTCGTGCCAGGCGCGTGAGTGTGGACTGAGAAGGGCGCAATATAGTGCATGTTCGTGTGTTGAAAGTGAGGACTCTTTTCGGCTCCGTGAGAGTGGTTTTGACACTGCATCAACTAATGCCAGTTAGTACACACACCTGCTTGCAATGAGTTGATTCAGCAGCGTCACCTAACTACTCTCTCTCACGGAGCTGAAAGATTACGTGTCCTCACAGAAAGCGAATGAACGAGAGACGGCAGTTAGTATGGATCACGATGAGGTAATGTGTTTGTGTTGTTGATGTAAATAATGACTATTTCAGATAATGGTTATCTGATGATGGTGAAGCAAAGCAAACTTTGTGTTAGTACCAACCGCTCATTCATTTAGGAGTAAACTGCAGTCTAGTTTCGCTCTCGTGAAATTGTATACACGTTGCTTGGCAACGCCCTCCCGCCCGCCTATCACTCACTCTCCCTTTTCGCTTTTCTTCATTGCATTCTCTTTTTTTTTTGATGGTTCAGCCCCGTTATCAGTCATTATGACGACAAATAACTGTCTCAAACAAGGCTCCCGCTCCCCTATCCCTCCTCACCTGGAGGGATAGGCTTCTCAAATCGCGGTGCAGCGCCACACTGAAATCTGCGACCAATATGGATATGTGACCATAGAGCCTGCACGAGCGAACCGAAATCGGACGAGTGTCGACCAAACAAAAGCAAGTAATAAAAATATATAAAAACGTCTTTCTTTGCACTGATGGTCTCGTTTGCTGTTAAAGGTAATTTATAGATTATCAGAGGAAAATGAGGCTGTTAAAGATATTTAAATGTTACTCGTAGCCGCTTTAATTTTAATAGTAGGCTAGTTGAGCTGGTGTCCGTCCGTGTGACTCGAAGGGGGAAATGTAACTGCTTCAGAATCTTTGCGGTCAAAGGCAGTTCTTCCTTTTTCTTCAGCGCAATTGAATCAGGCCTATGGGCCACTAACTGCCACCTTCTGCTCGCAATGCAAATTATGTTTTGGCGCCAGAAAGTCACCAAACTCGATTACATCAAGATGATTTTTTTAATTCAATCACGTTGAATCAATGTGAGATATATTAGTACATTCAACATTCTCCAAAAAACACTCAAAGTTAACATGATTAAAGAATGTCCAACAAGAAGAATATAAATTTATCATGTGTGCATTTACGTGCTTCCTTTTGTAAATTGAAAGACTGCTTGTTCCTTTTTTTCAGTGTAGTAGGTTAACCCTTGCCGAACTGTGCCGAACCGAAACTGTGTCTGCTCAGAGGAAACGAGGCATGATCTAAACAGCGACAGACAATACAGCTGTTGATCCAGATCAAAACTGGACAAACCACCAAATGTCAACCTTTTTAGAGAGGGAAACATATTTTGGCTGGCTGCAAAGCCTGCTATGTCATAGGCTACCATCAAGTGCCTTATTTTACAAAAAGCTCAATTCAGATAATTAATAAACGTGGACAATAATATAGCCTGGATAAGTTTTGTATAATATAAATGTAGATGAGTAGGATGATTATTAAAAAAACGGTCACCTTTTAGTTTTTGTCTTTTGATTTCGAAAGCGGATAGGATTGAACGGAGAATACCGTCATACTCGCGTTCTCACCGTTTCCTTGTTTCTGTCATATTAGTTTTTGGATTTGTACCAATAACAAGAAAAGGAAATTTCGGATGGTATTTTCGTTTTGCATTCCAGCTGAAACGAAAATACGAGTGATATTCTCCTTTCTGTCACTTGGGACTCAGCCCTAATACCAAGTAACAAAACAATCAATGTATCTTCCGTTCAATCCATATCCGTTGGAAACAATAGATGAAAAACGAAAGTGCCAGGGCCACTTTGCAAAAATAACACATTTATCAGGAAATGTAGCTGCTTGGTGTTTAGTTTCATAGTGTCTTCGTAAATTGTAATCCTTCTTCATGGCAACATTTTACTTGCACATTAAACAATACATTCCCCCTCTTGTTAAACTGCCATTGATAAACCCAGTGTTTTCTGTTTTTGCGTCCAATGTCCAGCTGGTGTAAACTTTAAGACCATTCCACTTAGGGTATGTCCCCCGGGAGATTTGTTTAAGTTTTTAAGTGAATGCATGAATCTCGTGCACTTTGAGAGGGAAATTAAGAGGCTAAATTGAGGAATTTTGTATGAAAAAAGACACTGTGTCAGATGAATTAGAAGCTATTGGAGAAGGACACATGGATTTTCCATAATAATATTAATTTTAAATTAAATATTATGTTGGGTTCTCTGGGATGGGCTTGGTGCTCTTTTTCTTTTATGGGACATATTTCTCTGTAATATAATGAGTGCAGTAATTGTTGCTGGTGGTTTTCTAGAGCCTTCACGACCAAGAGGTGATAGTAGGAAGCAAAAGTGTTAAGAAACGGTCCCTACTTCCTGTTGGTACGTGTAGGCTATGTAAGCTGCTGGAGAAAATGACTGCTTCCATCATTTTTATTTCAAAATTGAAATGGAAATTAGGGCTAGCCATGCCAGCAGTCTTTACAAGTGAATATAAATAATACAGTAATGCAGAGAGTAGGAAGAGATTCTCTCAGATAACTAGAGTTATTCATTTTGGCTGGTTGTGGTTCATTGTCCCATCCGATTTCCGCATGGATTTCCTTTTCACCCCTGATTTTCATGTAAATATAACAGCTGTCTTTCAATCAATGAGTATTGATTCAAGATGTAACTCAATTGTTGCCTACATACCATCTGATTGAGGAGGTGAAGATGGAGGTGTGGTGTTATCGGTCTTGTCAGTCTCATCTTCAGTCTCAGGTCCACTGTCCACAGCAACCTTCTCTGGAAAACACAGCAACCATATGGAAAAACTTTTAAGAAACAAATACACAATTTTAAGAGAAACACTGCAAATAAATATTAATAAGAGGCAAGAGTAGATAAGGGGCTGCAACCTTAAGATGAACAAGGGAGAGGGAAAAGAGGGAGGGGAGAGGGAGAGAGAAAGAGAGGAGAGATGGGCAGAGAGTGGCTGCAACCCTAAGATGAACAAGAGAGATAAAGAGAGAGGGGAAAGATTTTTCTCAACGTCGGACAAGGCTTGTTCTACATCCGGATGCGTTGACGAGGTATCCCTCAATGAAAAAGCACTAAGAGACATCTTGGATACTTCTCCCTCTCACCTTCTGTTAAAAATAATGACTTCCAGGGTTCGACATAACGTATAGCCCGATGGCCCGGGGCCAGTAAAATCATATGCAGGGCAAGTTGATTGGCCAGTTACTGGCCCGCCCGGGCCAGTGACTGGCCAATCACAGTTCAGTATCAATCTTTTTGTAGACTACATCATGGTTCATTGAAATGCGCGTTGAGAGTCGTAATGAAAGCAGTGTTTATTTAAGACTCAATATAATAAACCTAATATGAAATATAAAATATATCTTTTTAATTAAAGGCCAGTGGACAAACGATGCGTGGGCGTTTTGACAGGCGGAGCAACAAGCGGGTGCACTCTCGCTCCGTTGGCAGAGCTGCTTACCGTCCGCCTGCGAGTCGACAAATCAATCGACTTACTTTGCCCCCTTTTTTTCTTCCCACAGCAGAGGTTGAGGTGCAGAAAATGATAACTGCGCTTTTCCTTTAGCTGCCGCCGTAATGTTACAGTATTTGCATCAAAGCCCCAATGGTAATACAAACGAGAGGTGTTATTTAAACGCTGTGAATGCGTCTCCGGTGATTGTGTCGGTTGTAGACAGAAACGAACGGAGGGACTCTGCTCACTGTACTGTTCCTATAGTCGCGCAGTTAGGCTATATGTTTTCAGGCTCGAGACATTCAATCAGATCGCGGAAGTCTTTCCCATTGAAATCGCTAACGGGGAGAATATCCCCGGTTATTATTTTAGCCACAAACCACAGTTCTTCTGCGCGGCGGCTCACTGGCGAGATCACACGGTGAAAAGCGTTTAACTTATGCTGCATATTTTGCAGTTTGCGCTGCATTGTTTTTTTTATCAATAGTTTGAAAAAATGGTCCCACACCGGACTCTTATGTGAAGCTGACACTTTATGGAGAAGTGACGCTCCTGCAGCGCGCTCTCCCATTAAAAAAACGGCATAACCCACTGATTTTCGGATTTCTATTCTATTTTTAAAGTCAACTTGAGCGTAAGTGGAAAACAGGTCATTCGGTCGACACATTCACATCCCTAATGCATATAGAGAAAGTAATAAAAACAGCCTACCACACCACAAAGAATGATCAGACCTTCATCTCTTTTTTTATGTTTGAACATGACTTCTGCAGGTGAACTATCCATTAAACTTCCCAAATTCAAGAATAAAAACAATCATCAAACTACTGGACTTTAAAATACTGGCCCACTCTTTCAACATACTTTCAATTGTAGGCTTCAAATTCAATATGTTTGCCTGGTTTTATATTATGTGTATGAGCAATATCAATATTTCATATAATTAACTAAAAGAAAAATAACCAAATCTAAAGGGAATATCTATACTGTTACAGTATAGATATTCCCTTTAGATTTGGTTATTTTTCCAAATACAGGTATTATAGTTATTGACACTAAATTATGAAGAAAAAAAAGTGTGTGCAGGGCCAGTGAAAATATACAAGGGGCCAGTAAAACTCGGATCCACTGGCCCAACGGGCCAGTAGGAAAAAAAAGTTATGTTGAACCCTGACTTCACCAAGTGTTATTTTAGCTAGTTTCTGCCCAGTGCTTTAACCTGGTTCTTCTTCCAGTTTTGTTTGGCACACTTTCCTTTGTATGTTCAGATACTGGTGCACTTTTTCTTCAGCAAAGGGAAGTAGTTCTGGGGTATTCCATTTAGCCTCACTCAAGTTCCTGAGGGCTTGTGATGACACACACTCACTCCATTTAGTGTCACAGATCTGTTTGAACACTCGCACATTGCTAATGGCATCCTCATCACCTGAAATCATTGCCTCACATAAAACAATACTTGGCATTTTCTTCAGGTTGTGGCCTATAACTTCAATGCTAGAGATGGAGTTGTGTATGTGTTTGTTTCTTCATTCCAGCCGGCCACCATCTTCACCGCTTTTATCACATTGGGGAAATTAGATGGTGCAAAGAAATCTGTCACTGTGTTCATCTTGCCATCTTTCCGTCCTTGGAGAAGGAGGCGCCCCGCTTCTCGCATTTTGTCGTATATACTCATGTTTGGTGGCGTCGTGCCCATGTTTGTTGAAGAGGTGTTCTCCAAATTTCAAGATGACTCTCTCTTTGCTAACAACTTTTTTTTTAACATCATCTTCATTCATTTCAAGAACCATTTTCCAAAATCTTGCACTTACAGTTTCCGGAACTGGCTGTGCATATGCGCAAAGTGCCTGGGGCCTCATTTATCAACCGTACTTGGGCGTAAGAACATTGCAACGCAAAGTATGGGATTTACCAACATGTACTTAGACTTAGGAATGTGTGTAAATTTAAGCACAGCTCTGACCATGCTTACGAACAGAATCTAGTGGTAGAATAGCGATATTAAAAGTGCAAAGCAAAGCATTTAAGAGTTTCAACGTAATTTAAAGTCATACATTTGTTTGTTTAATCATCATCTGTGTTTTGGACCTCTTGTTTTATAATCTTAAATTTCTTTAAGAACACTGATCACGTTTCGTGGCGACTCGAAAGGTTAATGAAACTGAAAGTAGATATAATATCGCCAATAGGCTATATCAATGAAAACAGCGGTCAAAACAGCATCCAAATGAGCTAAAATCCTAAATACAATAAATAGTTACATGGCACACTTATTTTTAGGTAAGCTCTAATTGATTATTCATTAAATTTGTCACACGTTTACATGTTTTGAGGCGGAGGTTCTCTCCGACGCTCTCTGTGTCTCATCTGACAGCACTCAGCTGTCAGTTGAGCTGGATGAGCCATGGTGACTCACCACACTCGCCAATCACTCATTTCACTTAAAGGGGTAGTTCAGGATTTTGGACATAGGGCCTGATTCCCAAGTTAGCCTTGGTGTTCTTTATCAGTGGAGACAGTTTTCAACACATTAATTCAGTCCTTCTAGTTGCAGATTTGCTCGTGCTAGGCTAGCGCACGGCATTGGGGAAACACGTAGCCTGCTACTAAAACAGTCTTACCCACTCCACAGTACACCGAGGCTAATCACTTATAACGCCAGACTATCGATGTAAATGACTGTGTTGATAGAATAATTTTAGAAATAAAACCAACCTCGCATCACATGAATTATCGCATTTTGAGGGACTACTTTCTCAGCAGCAGCGGACTTTTACTTTGCTGTGTAACTGAATCACTACAGCAGAAAGTAAACAGAGCAGCGTGGGACAGCACCTGAAATGAACGACTAGGCAACATGTTGCGTCAGTGTGCATTTAGGAATTGTACAAATAAACCCTACAGATGGACACCACAAAGTTTTCACCAATTTCCAGTGCGAGATCCAGAAAGGACGCAACTGTGGCTTGTTGCTGCTGGCTTGGACATCAACACACCGGCCGAAACTGTTCGCAAATGGAGTATTTGTAGCGATCATTTCAGACCGGACGACTTCGAGAAACCCGCGATCTAAAGAGCAAGAAAATCACTGAAAACGAATGCGGTGCCATCCGTCTTTTCAGATGCACCAACAGCCACTGATGAACAGGTAATAACTTTTGGTAGGCTACTAGCTAATAAAGCGTGCCCCTTTTCATAATGTTAGCCTACTGATAGATTGATGATGACATGCATTTTGGAGAGTGACAACGTTAGCTAATGGTATAGCTACACACTTGGTACCTGGCTGGGCTAATTGCTTTCTCTTTCTGCCCTTTGCGCATCCATCTCTCTCAGTTCTTCATCAGTGTATTCCAGCTCGTACAGGTACGGTTCGGTGGTGGATACAACAAATTCCTCATAATCGTCTTCAAAGCAGACGCATCGCTAAGTCCTCCAAACGTGGCCATATCTTGTTTATTGAATAGGCTAATAAAATTCCTTCGTGCACTGTACTCTGCGTCTGTAGCTATGACAGCAGCAGGTAAACAAACTATTATAGATCCGGTAACCTAGGTATTAGTCCGCCGCTGCCTAGCAGGAATAAACACTGCTGCTGAGACACAGCAAGTCCCTCAAAATGCAATATGCGAGGTTAGTTTTATTTATAAAATTATTCTATCAACACAGACATTTACATCGATAGTCTGGCGTTATAATTGATTAGCCTCGGGTGTACTGTGGAGTGGGTAAGACTGTTTTAGTAGCAGGCTAAGTGTTTCCCCAATGCCGTGCGCTAGCCTAGCACGAGCAAACTCTGCAACTAGAAGGACTGAATTAAATGTGTTGAAAACTGTCTCCACTGATAAAGAACACCAAGGCTAACTTGGGAATCAGGCCCTATGTCCAAAATCCTGAACTACCCCTTTAATGTTGTTAGGAATTTATCTACATCTCTTATTTATTGAAAGAGTTTATGAATGACTGCACGTATAGTTGTCAGATCGCGGACCCCAAACAATGCCGTTGCCTAACAACAAATATCACATTTTCACAGCAAGCTTTCTTTTGTTTTAATGCCTCCTTCACTAGGTGAGCCAACAAAATATGTTTCGCTTTGATTCAACCTCGTTTACAAGGGTTTCCATTTCTGTGTTGGAGAAGTTTCTTTTCGTTACCCTCGGCTCTTTACCATTGTGGCGGAGAGGGGTAAAACACATTCAGATGGTTGATAAAGGGATGTGTTGTGACCATATATGGTTAATTGGAGGCGTTTCTGAATGCAAATGGTGTGAGCGTGAACGAGCATGACACTTAGGCTGTGTTCGGACTGCCATACTAGCGTCCTACATCCTACATACTCACCATCTATATACTGCATACTCTCTCTACTCAAAGATCGATTGTGTATGCGAGGTGCGTCGAAACGTTTTCAGTTGAAGTATACTCAAGCCATGAAAAATTTCTTCTTCTTATAAGATTCAGGCAGTTTAGACGCTGTTTAGCGTATAACCGCCCTCTATAGGTTAGATATTGAACTCGATTTTTACAGTCCTGTGTTCATCATCTGTGTGTTATACCTCTTGTTTTATAATTATGTTTTTTTGAGGCGGAGGATCCCTCCGACGCTCTCTGTCCGGCTCGTCAGACAGCACTCAGCTGTCTGTGAGTTGAGCTGGACGAGTCGCGGTGTGTGGAACAGAACAGCGATCTGTTCTGATCTCTCTCCACTATCAGACTCACATCACTCATTTCACTTAGTAACTCTAATGTTGTTAGGTATTTATTTACTTGCTCGAAAATATTTCATTTTCCTGGGCGGGTAGAATTGACCCAGTGCATTGTGGGGCGGTTGAGTAGGAAAAGTATACAATCGATTCATACCCAAAATCTTCCCGGAAGTTAGTACTCATCCGGGAATTTCTCGTATACCCAAACTCGCATACCCAACTGTCACATACTCAAATTGCAGTCAAAATGAGTATGAGTAGGACGTTAGTATGGCAGTCCGAACACAGCCTTAGGCTATATCCCATTACAGAGACCGCCTCCTTGGTAGGCGGTCTCGCGGTCTATGAAGGCTATAGCCTATGAAGGCCGAACGAGTGTTGTTAAACGAGACGGTCTCCGCAGGTCTCCGTTTACGAGCATTTCCGGTTTGCGTAACAAGCCGTTACCTTGCGTGATGACTCGCCGCTCCTGTGCTGCCTAGCAACCCTGATTGCTGCCAATGGAGACAGCCTTGTCAGCAGAGGAAAAAAGAAAAAGAAGTTGTCTACCAGACGAAAAGAAAAAAAAGTACAAGACAAAAAGAAAGGAAGATAAAAGTTAAGAAGATGGCGAAACACGTTGCTGTTTTGTTATTTTTTATTTTATTGTATGCCAGCTCTGAAAAAAACGCAGTGAATCATGGGATATGTTGGGCTGCGAAGGATACATCTGATGCAGCCTTCAAAACTGTGAAACGAAGGCTGCATTTCACGGCTGCATATGAGGAGCCTTGCAAATAGAACAACCTTTGCGCGCCGCTATGACGCAATCGGTCTTCAAATGCAGCCTTCGTAGACCGCAACCCCTGAATCAAGATACAGCCTTAAGAACATGTGGGATTTATCAAGATTGATGACTTAGCCTACTGGTGTGCGTACGATAGGCCTGCGCACGTTTGATGAATACCGATTTTTTTGTACTTAAGCACATACTAAATTTCATTCGTAAGAGTGAATTTAGAACCTTTTCTACGCACTGTTGATAAATGAGGCCCCTGGATTCTGGTCTTTCCAGGCTTCAGACCTTCGACTTTCTTGCGAAGGTGACATATTTTCATATGCTTCCAAAGGGATCTTCTTTTGAAGTAACCCTCACAGTTCACACAATGCATATAGTCACATGCCTTAACAGGTCCACATGATTGTTGTCGTGGTATCACTGTTCCTTTACCATCCTTCAGTATTTTGTTGTTGTGCTCACAATTTCCTCTGTTTCTTATCAATGTAAACTGTATTCTTCGCTCCTTAGACCCCTTTGGAAAACAAATTGCTTTTGCAACTTCAGGTTTGTCTTTGTGCCTAGCCTCTAGATGCCGTGCCATCTTTCCAAACGGCTTGGAACAGAACAAACAGTAATATCGTTTGTTGTAAAGTTCCACCACAATCGTTCTTCTTCAATGTCATGACTTTCACATCAGAAAAATCAGGGGTTTGTGCAGTGGATTTCTCACACACACACACACACACACAACACACAACACACACACACCACACACACACACACACACACACACACACACACACACACACACACACACACACACACACACACACACACACTTCGGATTACAAAAAAAACAACCCCATTGATAAGCCAAAGATCAGACAGTTGAATAAAAAAACAACATTCTCTCTTATTAAATATGAAGTCCACCATTTTCTGACATCAAACCTATGCTCTTGTGGATAATTGCTCTTGCATTTATAGAACCTGTTTTTCATCACAACTCCAAAGCCTTCATATAGTTCTGTTTTTGAAGGTATTTAGGGATTACATTACATTTACAGCAACACCAAATCAGCCACCCCTGCTTGTGTTTGTGCCAAAGATTACAGACACATTGTCAGCCGTAAAGCAGAGACAGTCTATTTTAAGATCAAAATGTTCACTGATGTGCGTGGCAGTGGCCTCGGTTGTCTGGCTGTCATCTTCGTAAACGCACAACTAGCACGTTTAATCCTCTCAGCTGGTGAAAAGCAAAGGTAGGTGGACTACATTTTTAATTTCCTTTGTCACTCGTGTCATACTCAATAGAAAATAACACCCTGCTTTGTAAATGTTTTAGTAGCACTGCCTGCACGTCCTGGTCCAAAACACACCCTGTGATGCTGCCGACAAGAGATCCCCACTACAGCTATAGAGCTGTTTGCAAAGTCTGTCCATTGCAGAGCTGAGATTATCACAAAATGGTTAACTTCTCATTCGTCACAGTGTATTTGCTAGTGAATTTTCGTGTCATCTTTTAGTTTGTTAAAGCTATAGTGCGTAACTTTTTTCATATATGAATGAATGTCCGTTAAATGCAAGACATTGTCAAACGAGTTGACACAAACCTGATGAAGCCTTATCAGCTCCACAAAACTCTCTCTGTAGGTACAGTGGAGGAAATAAGTATTTGATCCCTCACTGATTTGTAAGTTTGCCCACTTACAATGAAATGAACAGTCTATAATTGTAATGCTAGGTTTATTTTAACAGTTATAGACAGAATATCAGAAAGAAAATCCAGAAAATCACATAAAAAAAAGATAGAAATTATTTTGCATTTCATTGAGAGAAATAAGTATTTGATCCCCTATCAAAACATTGCTTAGTACTTGGTGGAGAAACCCTTGTTGGCAAGTACAGAGGTCAGACGTGTCTTGTAGTTGATGACCAGCCCTGCGTTCCAATACCCGTTCAACATGCCCTCGTTCACTTGCCCTAGGCACTTGCCCTCGGGGGAATCCCCGCCGCCATCTTAAGTGTCGTTCCAATTGTCTGGAAACTGAAGTGAACTTTGTGATATAGACCCTCGGAGGGCTGAGTGATCAAGTGAACATCCATGGTCACTCCGAGGTGGATATCACCCACAGTGCATTGCAGTTCGTCTTCTTCTTCTCCTTTTATTTTCCGGTAGACTGTATGCTTTTAGGGACAGGACAAATATATATATATAAATTAGAGGTGGGCATAGATTAATTTTTTTAATCTAGATTAATCTCATTGAATTTTGGAATTAATCTAGATTAATCTAGATTAAAATGACTCAAAGTAAGTCTTTGAGAACGTGTTTCTCAAGCCAGGTGGCGCATCAGACCAGGGGCTCATCTCCTGTTTCCAACATGCATCACAAACTGCTTGAGGAAGCTGTTCTACTATGATAATTGGTGATGAAAATAAATAATGTTCAACAAGATGTACTTGTGTTTACAAACTGTTTATTCAGTTAAACATGAACTTTGAACTGTAGGCCATAAGAGGTAACGATGAACTGTTTAGTCAGTAGCTGTGGGTCCATCAGTCCAAGCTCTGTTTCTCCTTCTTCCACCAGTCACTCAGGCAGACCAGCTGGTTCACATGTTCTGGTGACAAACTAGATCTCCTCTTCGGCACAATATGGCCTGCTCAGGCCCGCCGCTCCCTATACGCAGAGTACGCAGACTGCGTAGGGCACCAAGTACCTGGCGGGGGCACCAAAATTAAGGTTGCTAAAAAAAACCATGATAATAATTAAATAATTGAACTACAAAAATATATAAATAAGCTATGAAGAGGCCCACCGTAGTTTTTTTCTTAATTGTATAACCTATATCACTTAATTTGGGCAAATTACATGTTTTTACCTAATATATAAAAATAGTCTCCCCCCCTTCCCTGACCCTAATGGTACAGCCTTCGAAGCTCTCGTGTTTTCGCATCGGAGACAGAGCATGCTTCTGCCGGTGTCGGTGATATCAAGCTGCTTCTGAGACTGGAAGAACTCCTACAGTAAACCAATTCCGCATTGCACAAGGTGCAAACAACCTTGGTCTTGTCGAGGTTTCCATTGGGAAGCTTCTTAAAAATAAATTTTCCCTGAAGCAAACCCGGCGGCTTCCTAGCTGCATCCATGTCAGCACGTAATGTTTGATGTGGTACACAGGTGCGAAGTCGGACTCGTTCTGACTCGTGCACTACAGTGCAATTCGGCCAGGTATACATCCGCGCCAAAATTCGCAACCCAACTTTGAGAATAGTGTTGTAAGAGTGGCGTAGCCCTTTTTGGGAATAGGGCATCTCACGCACCGTGAGGTGCGCAGGTGGTGTGTATCGTGAGCAAGTGATGGAGAGAGAGAGCGGCGGGTGTGTGAGAGGAGCTTCGCTCAGGACTGCAATAAAGGCTCCTCAAGTGTCAACAACGGCCCCCGGCTATTATTACCCGACCAGAGAACACACGGAAGGGGGTTCCCCGACGGCGAACAGCCATCGGCCCTGGAGGGAACCATCTCCCCTGAGCCGAACAGGAGGTGGAATAAGAGATTAACGGCGATATTTTTTTTATCGCCGATAAGAGTCTGGCGTTAACGCAGCACGTTAACGGCGATAACGGCCCACTACTAATATAAATATATTCCAAAACGCCTCAATTAGGCTATCCCATTTCCATACGAACAATCCAGTGAATGTATTGCAGTTTACACATTGCTGCTATAACACAGATGGCTGCCAATTAGAGGACTATTTAAAACAAATGTTTTTGGTTGAAACTAACATAAATAAGAAAATATGTCGGAGCAAACAATGTACATGTGTAAGTAACAATATCTTAATAATCTGAGTTACCGTGTCGAAATTCTATGTTTGTTATGCTATGGAAATGGCTTTCTGCAACATAGGCTACCTTAGCAGAATGTTATAATTCTGTATTATTTTCAATCAGAACTACCTATGTAACTGACGGTCCATTGCGACTACAAGGGCAAGTGGGTTCCATTTAAATCCCCTGCTTCTCCTCCGTTCAACGTATGCTGTTACGTCATACCAAGGGCTGAGGGTAAATGAACGAGGGGAAGTGCAACTACTATTGGAATGCAGCTCAGGTGTGCACTAGGGTTGCCGCGGTGTGGACATTTTCATACCGAGTAATACACGTGCGTCAACACCGGTGTTACCGAGTAAACACCACCAGACAGGGTCTTTAAAAAAAAAAAAAAAAAAAAAAAAAAAAATTATTAGGCTTCACCGCAGATTTCAAGAGAAGACGGTCCGTCGGCTCTGTGGGCGCTTACTTTGATCTTAAACATTAGATCGCGCAATTTATTCTTGAACGAAACAAATGCTTAGTGTTTGTAGATCATTTGGTTAAATTATTATGCAATTTGTTCAATATGAGCCACCAGAGCCACCGTACTGTGTTGCCTCATCGAATCAGAATGACTGGTGGGCTACTTCACTTTTACCTGTCTGTAGGCTATCAGAGCCATGATCGGAGCGCAGTTTATTGAATGCTTGGATTAAATTCACTCGTTTAAACTCGGTGTGATCCTTGACTCATACCAACCCATATGAACTTTCTACAGTGTTGTCAATAACTGTTGTCGTGCACTTTGAGGTGTGTCGGTGACGCGACGTCATTTTACCGGGGCTTCAGCTCCAAATGTTTTAAGTGAAGCTACCACGGATAGGCCTATATTTGCGGCGTGATTTCCACTGGGGACTTAACATGTTCTCTCCCCCACACACTTTAGAATTTATAATTTTTTCACCGCAAACTGTCATCGACACGGAGCAGCAGCACACAGACAGCCTGCCGCTGTGTAGGCGCGGGTGTGTGAGTGTGTGTTACCTCCGGTTACCTCCCGTTGCTGAATCTTCAACAGTTTGCAGACTACCTAGTTTAGCCTACGTTTTCAGGTTCCCTAGTATTGGGGTTTCATCAAAAATATTGCCAAATAGGCGCGTTTGCTTTGGGCTTTGAAGCCAACTCCTCCGCCATCGTCTTATAAACTCTCTACGGGAGACTCCGCTGCTGTGACGCGGCTCTGCGCTGCACGGAGCGGAGCAGACACTTTCAGTTTCATTGTTTTCTGAGTAGCTTTATTATAACTTAGAAGTTAGAGTAGCCTTAGACATACTAGTTTTTTATTTAGCCGAATGAACTGCCGCCGTCACGCAAAATTTAACCAATTGGCTTTTATGTCTATTTTTTTTAATAGGCATAGGCCTATGCCTAGACTATCCGGTGTTGCTCGGTGTTGAGGCTCCCACCGGTGTGAGCCTTCAACACCGAGTAACACCGGTAACACCTACTACCGCGGCAACCCTAGTGTGCACACATCTCAGGAGGACAATTGGACCACTACTCTCTGCAGATCCTCTCCTAATCTTTAAGGTTTCGAGGCTGTCGCTTGAGCTTCAGTTCCCTCCACAGATCTATTGGATTAAGGTCCGGAGACTGGCTAGGCCACTCCATGACCTTAATGTGCTTCTTCTTGAGCCACTCGTTTGTTGCCTATGCTGTATTTTTAGGGTCATTGACGTGCTGGAAGACCCATCCACGACCCATTTTTACGGACCTGGCTGAGAGAAAGAGGTTGTCACCTAGTATATCATGGTACATGGCCCCATCCATAGTTCACTCAATGCAGTGAAGTCCACCTGTCCACTTTGAAGAGAAACACCCCCTATGCATAATGCTTCAACCTCCATGTTTGACTGTGGGGATGGTGTTCTTGGGGTCATAGTCAGAACTCCTCTTCCTCCAAGCATGGCGAGTCACTATGATACCAAATAACTTGATTTTGTTTTTATCTGACCACATCACCTTCTCCCAAGCATTCTCTGAGTCGTTAAGGTGTTCATTGGCAAACGTCAGACGGTTCTGTACATGTCCCTTCTTGAGCCGGGGAACCTTACGGGCACTACAGGATTTCAATCCGGCATAGTGTGTTACCAATGGTTTTCTTGGTGACTGTGGTCCCAGCTTAGCCTGGCATTCCCAGACCTGCCACTAAGCGCTGGCAAATTAAATTTGCTGCGCCTGTTGGTCTGGACACGCTCCGTTGAAGCTTTATCAAGAAGACCAGAAATATGGGCTCACGTTTCAATTGGTTCTATCCAATATGGGCGCGCCAGAGCCCTTTATATGGTACTCTGGGGAGGACGTAACCGGATGACGACAGTGACGTGCATGCGACGTCGAAGCCGTGATAGTAGACATCGAAGATGGCTGCGGATATTTTGTGTGAGTTTGAGACTGCTTTGGCCTCGACCCTTAACGATTTGGAAGACGGCACTCAAATCTTTCATTAGCAAGTAAGTGGAATGTTCTGTTTTGCCGACCGACAACGGCAAACGTTTAATTTAACAGTTTAACAGCTGTTCGCTAAACAAACGGGGCTTACCTCACCTTGTGCATCGCTCTGATTGGTTGTAGTGCTCTCCAACTGCGTGCAGTGGCATTTCAAATGCACGAGTAGGAGCCGCCCCTTGAGTTGGAAATTACTATTGATCGTGGCCAGACCCTCTATCGTTCAAGATATCAGGGTCTGGATTTCCAGGCTAGTCCCAGCTGCCTTGGGATCATAAACAAGCTCCTCCTGTGTAGATCTGAGCTGATCCCTCACCTTTCTCATGATCATTGATACCCCACAAGGTGAGATCTTGCATGGAGCCCCAGACCGAGGGAGATTGATGGTCATTTTGTATTTATTTCATTTTCGAATAATCGCACCAACAGTTGTCTCCTTCTCACCCAGTTTCTCGCCAATGGTCTTATAGTCTATTCCGGCCTTGCACAGGTCTACAATCTTGTCCCTGATGTACTTAGACAGCTCTTTGGTCTTGCCCATGATGGAGATGTTGGAGTTTGATTTATTGTCTCTGTGGACAGGTGTCTTTTATACAGAAGGAGGAGATCAGTTGAGATCAGTTTTATAGAGGAGATCAGTTGAGATTAGGAATACTTTTTTAAAGCACAAGGACTAATCTGTGGGAGCCAGAATTATTTATAATTGGTAGGGGATCAAATACTTTTTTCACTCAATGAAATGCATAATTTATATATTTTTTTAATGTGATTTTCTTTTTGATATTCTCTCTATCACTGTTAAAATAAACCTAGCTTTACAATATAGACCGCTCATTTCTTTGTAAGTGGGAAAACTTACAAAATCGGTGAGGAATCAAATACTTATTTCCTCCACTGTATTTCTCAGTATGACAGCGTTTACAAACTGGTGTTGCACCACCCTGCCTCCTCCCCAATACTGGAGCTCAGAAAAATCCCAAGAATTGTTTCAGTTGATGCTGATTCTATTGCTAAGAAAAAAGCTGGACGTACAGCAGAAGGTATCAAATCCACGTACGATCACAAAAGGATTTACTGTATGTAGATGCGCCAACAGTGAAAATTTGTTTGCCCACATTTTCCTCAATGCGTATCTGCCTCATCATTTCTTGCATAGTTCAGTTTGTCGCATCATCATACACTGAAGGCTACAAATTACGAACGGTAATGGTGTCAGCGTATTATAGTGAAACCAAAAAATGACTTGAAGGCCATCAGCCTGAGTTATTAAATTGCAGCAATTATTTTTATGGATAACTCTCCGAACACTCGAAAAAAATTGTTTGTAAATCCCATTAACTATTATTCTGATGTGTGCTATCAGCTGATCTGATGTGCAACATTACAATCGCAAAGCCAAAGGGACTACAGGGGCCCATCGAGACCGAAGAAGTTATATCTTATTCGTATATAGTAGGGCTGTCAAATTAACACGTTCATTTCGATTACTTAATCACAGAAAAATTAACGCAGATTATATAATGCACTTCTATAATGCCCTTTGACACGGTGCAAAATTGCTGCGCAGCTGCACCTGTAGCCAATTGCTTAAACGGCCCGCACGGGTAGAAGGGAGAAAAGTAAAGAGAGAAGCAGGGGAAAGGGGGCGAGGGCTCTATGGACGGTTTATGGGATGCTTCGGGCAAATAAGCATGAAGGTAGGAAGACATCTTATTTTATTCTCTGCAGTGTCTGTGCATTATTGATTTAGTGGGTGCAACAATGTAGGTTCAAAACAGTGTCTCTCAATCTTCCAACGTGTGTCTCAATTTTGTTTCCTAGCTGTCTCATATCCGCATAAACGGACACCCGCCCTGTGTGCGTGTGTGTGTGTGTGTCTCAATATTTTTGATGAGTCAGACTATGAGTACGACGATGGTGAATTAATCGGCTCAGTTGTGGGAGATGGAAAGTCGTCATTTAGTCTGCTTGTTTTTTTGAGAAAATTCGGCGCTAGTTCGAAACCTGACCGAGGGGAGGAGACAGAAGTTACGAGAGACGGAGAGCGAGAGAGAGAAACAAACTGTAGTAGGCTATACAGCTGTTTATAAACAGGCATAAAAGTGTAATAAAAGTATGCGATTAATTTAGATTAATTAATCACACAGCCTGTAATTAATTAGATTAATTTTTTTAATCGCTTGGAAGCCCTAGTATATAGCTATTATGACTATCTGAGTTTTATTCTCCTCAGAAATTCCCTGGTCAATATGACTCGCATTTCAGAAGAAGACCAATATTGCTTGTGGGGTTGGTAATAAAAGATGGCTGAAGGAAAATCATTAGGAAAATATCTCTCAGAAAATGATTGAAAAAGAACATATCAGTGTAATGACATTTATGTGGAACATTTCTTTCTTAAAATTGTTTCTGAGAACATAAATGGATTCCAAAATCACTCTCCAGTATCCTTGGAAATTATTTGAAAGCCCGGTTTTTAGTAGAAAGCTTAAAGCTATTCTTACCCTTCTTGCATTTGAGAATTACAGCACATTCAAAATATCCATGGACATATAAAGAAATGGACACCGTATTGAAACATGGCGCCCATTCATTCCTATGAAAGCTGCTCATAGGCGCAGAGAAGCAACAAGGAAGTATAATCCGGAAATTCCATGCGGCCCAAAGCATGACGTAGCATGGACGTAGCTGCATTATGGACCTATCAAGAAAGAGGGCGGCAAGCGTAGCGGACTGGAGGCGGGAGTAGAATCATTCTCGTTCTGTAGCATCTAGCCTGGCGAAAACAAACTGAAAAACCGTTAAAAGCCGTTGGGCTAATAAAACGCTTGAGGTGGCGTTTTGAAATGAGAAAACTTCAGTTTTAATAGTATATGGTCTAAAGATAAGTATGAGCCTATGATTGATATCCAGAAAAATTTTGCAGAGACACAATCTTGTTCGCCGCTTGTACTGTGTGGACAGGGAAATCTGCCTACGGGCCGTATGAAAATAAGCTCCACCCCTCACCATGCAATACCAATGGGTTGGCCACGTGTCCATGCTGGCTGCTCGGAGAAGGCAGCAGTGTTGCCAACTCTTCAGTAAGGAAAGTCGCTATTGGCTGTCCAAAAAGTCGCTAGAAGTCGCCAGATGACGTCATCGCCTAATTTGCATATGTGTAGATGACGTCATCGCCTAATTTGCATATTTGTAGACAGGGGTTTTATACAGTAATATTTGAATAGATGAGGTTCTAGTGTTATGAACGTGACAATCGCATAAACAACCAACGTGTTAATGTTAAGTCTAGCAGTAATCATACATGCTCATGGTTTAAAAAAGCACTGCATAACATTTTGAATTGCACTACTCGTAGACTGTAGAAGAGGTGGGAAAAGCTGCTAACTGCTAATAGTGATGCTAACGGAACACGAGCGGAGAGTGAGTCAAACTATATATAACAGTGATTTATTTAGTGCAGTGATTTTATTATTTTATTTAGACAAAGAAAATATACATTATCCCGCCCTGACTGTACGTCAGGGGGCGGGATCAGTCAGCGGCAGCTTGCTGGCCGGGACGCGGATTCATTTGCAGCTTGGATGCTGAGCCGTGAACGTCTCCTGTTAGCTCCTGCTAACCTGCTAACAGGAGACAGCTGGGAGGGACTTCTGCGCGAGGAATGAGGCTGCCTGTAAGTGCTTGGAAACGGGGAAGGGAGGGGCCGCGCAGGCACCCGCTGCTCCTTGTGAAGAGTCATAGCGATACGTGTTTTCACTTCAAAAAGTCGCCAAAAGTTGCCAATAACTCCAGAAAAGAAGCTAGATTTGTCGCTTGTCGCTTTTTTGATAAAAAGTCGCCAAAGGGGTCTGAAAAGTCGCTAAATCTAGCGACAAAATCGCTAAGTTGCTAACACTGGAAGGCAGCATCCTGGGGGCCTGAAAATATCCCGCCTTCCTCCAATGCCCCACCCCCTCATTCCCCTATTGGTCCACGTCATTCCCATCCCCGGTGCTGTTTTGAAAAAACTTTATTTACACAGGCAGACTTACAACAAGTGCCCCGGAGCAAGCACGTGAGTTTTGTTTACCAAAGCAATGGATTCCGATTCAGAAGCACCGGTAAGTTATATACATAAGCCTACACATATACATTTTTCTGTTCTATGGTTGTTATGCAGTGCACTATTTACTTGCTTTATTTTTTTAGTTATCATAGGCTACATTTTTTTTGCAAACACGCTAATGTTATCTAATAAAGCGGTCTCAGCTGTTCTGTTTTCAGTGTAACGTCGGTTACGGTTTTGTCTGCTAACGGCTAGCGCGTGGTTAACTTTATCACTGTTCAAAACATTATGCTTCTATGTCGAAAGCTTGAAGCTTCTATTTCTAATGCTCCGATGCTCTATTCACCAATATGAAAGCTAGCTCCAGATGAATACAACACTACCACTATTATTCCCGTATGACAAAAACCTATATAACCAGCAGCCAAATAATACAAAGCTATAAATACAGTGTGTTGTTGTTGTGATTTTGCTCTGCCTCACTAGGCTACATAATATTCAAACTTGGCAGAGACATTGGAAACACATTTTGCTATGCTTTTGATCTAGAATTTTAGCTTCATAAGCATAATTTCACTGAGATATGAATTATAGTAAAAAAATGAATATATGCAAAACGTGTATTTTCAGAAAGTGTTCCTATGTCTCTATCTTCACCCTGATATTCTTATAAAGTAAAACATTTTCTGTCTTTGTTTTTACATGTTGGTGCTTCTAGGACGACAGTGCAGTAGATCCTGACTACAGTCTTGAAGTTTTCTCAGAGGGAGATGATGATATTGAGATGATGATGATTCTCCAGGCAAAGGCACCTCAAGTAGGAGGAAGAAAGCAAGGATTGAAAGGGGCAGGGGAATGAAAGGCAGGGGCCGTGGTTTTCCACAACGCAAAAAAAAAAAAAATACATCAGGCCAACAGTGTACCCTGCCCTGTGAATTATGTACATAGTACTGTCTTATTACTGTATATTTGTCATAGTTATTGACCCATATTTTTAAATTAAAAATACATGCGTTTACTCTGTTGTGTTGATTTACATCTTTGAAATTTAATTTATAGTCAATTCAAGTCAATACAGTTTAAAAATGTCAAACTGCCATTTTCTTTACTTACATCATGTTTTTCTTATGCTTTGGTTACACTATGCAGAAAATCACACACGACTTATTGCTGCTCCTGCGCTTCGTTCCCACCATTACATCTGATGTGCAGAAAATCTTAATATTATAATATTTATTTTCCCTTGATGCCAGCACAGGAAGTGTATTCTTTGAATTTCAACTGAATGCTTACAGAATGCCCCTTAGTTTAATTTCTCCACATATTCTGTATGAACTTCAGAATCAATTTGATTTTAATGTTTTAATGTTTTCTTTTTACCGAGGGAATTGAGTGATCCCAAAGACAAATATCGTACATTATGGAAACCAATGACATAAGGGAAAACTTTGAAAATATTGCTTTAGATCCAGAGTTCTCCGGTTATCCTTCCAGACAAGACGGCAGGTTTGATGCCAGGACAAGCCCTGGTTGGTGCAGGTTGTCTTCTACTTTTGCGGGAGTGGTTCACCTTGACAGAGAGTAATAAAAATCAAAATGTAACATTGGACAAAATTGCAAAGTCAGGTTACTAGCCAGCTAAAAAGATTTAACTTTATCTTCTACCGATAATGCGTTTATGGACACTTATAATCTAACAGGTTACATACAGTATAAGGAGAAGTTATGCTCCTTCTCCAATGAGAGATGTTATTACAAAAAACAGGTGTCAATCACATGTCGACTCACCACGACCTCTGCTGCGTTGAGTCTCCAATATTTGTTCCGTTAATGGTGCAGGGACACCACTGAGAGTACCAAGTTGTCGGGGGTCATCTGGTCTCATCGTTCTTTTCCTGCCGCCAACCGGTCCAACTTGCAGCGTATGATGGCATACTGGAGGTCTTTTATGTACTCATAACTCTTCTTGACCTTCTTTATGTACAGACAGTAGCCACCGCTTTTTTGTTGAACATTTTGTGGTAGCTGACAGAGGACACAAAAAGTACTGTTACTAACAAATAAAAATGTGGTATGTTGATATTAGATGGGTTTCACTTTATAAGGAGAATAAACAAAATATATATAGACTATCAAGGAACAATGTAGTATATAAAGAGTGTATTTTGAATTCCTCAAATAATAAACGTTCAAACAGACTTCAGACTTCAAACTCATTGTACCCTCAACAACCATGTCAAGCTCAGTGGGGGAAAAAATGTCATTATGACATGAGGTGGTAGGCCCTGTCAGTGGTCAACCAACGTTTTAGAGTGCAGCATGAAGAGCTGTAAAATGAAAATTGAATACTCCACATGTTCCTCATGGGGTACTCCCCCGCCACCATACAGACAGTACTTCGGCATGACCAGTAGGTTGGTGGGCCCCTTCAATGTGGAAAAGCTAAAAATCTGACAACACTCACTACTAGGGGTTATACCTTACAAAAATACAATTGCACAGCTGTGTAATCTTATTTATTGCAAATGCCACACTTATACGTGACTGCTGTAAAGGTTTTTGCTTTGCTATGATTTTTTGGACCAGCAACCAATTACACACAAAATCTACTGATTATCTCTTCACGGGGGAGTCAGAATTATAAATGTTTGTGTTTTAAACATCAACATACCTGTATTTGCCATCTGCCTGCGATGTTCATTGTAGTAGAGGGCAGCTAAAAGTGTTTGGGCCGCATACACAGGTGGTACGAAGGAGTTTCGTTTTGATGCGTACATCAGAATGTGTGCATGAAAACACTCCAGGGCACCAGTGGACCTGGCATCAGAGAGGGAGGAAAAATTAAATATATGATTAGTTACATAACTTCAACAAAAATTATTATTACTAAATGGCAATCTATTATCCCAAAGTACACAAGAGCTGCATTTCTTGACATTCTGTAGAAGGCCATTATTGTATGTACTGTACAATAATAAATGTTACTAGTACAACACATCTAAACAAAAGCTACAGTCCCCTCCATAAGTATCAGAACAGTGAGGCCAATTCCCTTATTTTTGCTGTAGACTGGAAACATTTGGGTTTGACACCAAAAGATGAATATGAGACAATAGCTCAACATTTCAGCTTTCATTTCCAGGTATTCACATCTGGATCCGATACACAACTGAGAAGATATAATTATTTGTAAAGGAACACCACATTTTTAGGCGAGCAGAAGTATTGGAACAGATATACTTTAAATAAATTAAAGTGAATAAAACTTACTATTTTGTCGCAAAACCTTTGCTTGCAATAACCGCATCAAGCCTGTGACCCATTGACATCACCAAACTTTTGCATTCTTCTTTTGTGATGCTTTTACAGGCTTTCACCGCAGCCTCATTCAGTTGCCGTTTGTGTTAGGGGGTTACTCTCTTAAGTCTCCTCTTTAGCAGGTAAAATGCATGCTCTATAGCGTTTAAGTCTGGAGATTGACTTGGCCAGTCTTAAAACCTTCCACTTCTTGCCCCTGATTAACTCCTTTGTTGTGTTTTGGGTCATTATCTTGCTGCATGATGAAGGATCTTCTAATCAGTTTGGTTGCATCTTTCCTTAAATTGTCAGACAAAATGTTTCTGTAAACTTAATTAGTTAACTTAAAAGTTAATTTTGCTGTTGCCATCATGTGTTACATCATCAATGAAGAATAATGAGCCCGTCCCAGAAGAAGCCATGCAAGCCCAAGCCATGACATTGCGTCCACCGTGTTTCACAGATGAGCCTGTATGTTTGGGATCATGAGTAGATCCTTTCTTTCGCCACACTTTAGCCTTTCCATCACTTTGGTAAAGGTTCATCTTGACAACAACACAGTAACACGTGATGGCAACAGCAAAATGAACTCAGAAGTCTACAGAAACATTCGGTCTGCCAATTTAAAGAAAGATGCAACCAAACTGATGGGAAGATGCTCCATCATGCAGCAAGATAAGGATCCAAAAAAACTGCAAAAACAACAAAGGAGTTCATCAGGGGCAAGAAATGGAAGGTTTTAGACTGGCCAAGTCAATCTCCAGACTTAAACGCTATAGAGCATGCATTTTACCTGCTAAAGAGGAGACCGAAGGGAGTAACCCCCCAAAACAAACAGCAACTGGATGAGGCTGCGGTGAAAGCCTGGAAAAGCACCACAAAAGAAGAATGCAAATGTTTTGTGATGTCAATGGGTCACAGGCTTGATGCAGTTATTGCAAGCAAAGTATTTGCGACAAAATATTACGGTTTATTTACTTTAATTTATTTAAAGTCCATCTGTTCCAATACTTTTGCTTGCCTAAAAATGTTGTGTTCTTTTTAAAAAAATTATATCTTCTCAGTTGTGTATCAGATCCAGATGTGAATACCTGGAAATGAAAGCTGAAATGTTGAGCTATTGTCTCATATTCATCTTTTGGTGTCAAACCCAAATGTTTCCAGTCTACAGCAAAAATAAAGGAATTGGCCTCACTGTTCCGATACTTATGGAGGGGACTGTATATTGAAATATTGAAGGCTGACTCATTACCTAAACTTTGGAATTGTCTTTGACCACCTCTCATCCATGATCAGTTCTGTGATTTTGCGGTGTGCAGTGCTTCCCTTAGGAATAAGCTCCGTGTTGCTTTTTTCCACCAATGGGCCATGGTAACAGCCGCCAAGTCCCCACTGGTGTTCTCCGGTGACATGGTGTAGCAATCCTGTCCACACTCCTGAATAGGCAATTAAAAATTAATATGTAATTGTTATAATGTATAATTTGAATACATAGACAATACACTTACTTATACACATTACAGTGAAAAACATACCCAGAAATCCTCCACTGTATTTTCTGCCTTGTAGCAGAACCAAAAGCGGTTGTAGATATCCTTCTTCCAGACAAGTAACAGTGAGCAGCCTTTTTGGAGGCCGGCCTAGAAATTGAAAAACAGAATAATTTTGCTTTAGAATGATAACTAACAAATATGACATTTCTAAAATATTTTTTGAAAACAAATACAGTAATCCATCTTTACATAGCAGTAACTTAGGTCTCAGCAGAGCAGCTGTCCAAACCCTCTACTCCACATGTGTCAAACTCAAGGCCCTGGCCCGCAACACGTTTTGATGTGGCCCGCGAATCAATTCGGCCGATTTTAATCAATTCTTGGGGGGGAAAAAAAACTTTTTTTTTTTTCTTCATGGAGCCTGTGCCATATCCGCACGTTGCATACGCTCCCAACTGTTAGGAAACTTACGTGGCTTACAGCTAGGAATGTCTGCTGAAAGTTCTACAGCTCAGGATTTTAAGCCATGAAATGATGAACTTGCATCTAAGAAGAGCTGTCAGTTTTCCGAGGGCTGTAAATAGGCCAATGTATGTGGCCAAATAGCATGCTAATATTGATGATTGATTGTGTCAAGTGTCTAAGGCAGTGGTGTCAAACATCCGGCCCGCGACTTGTAGAGCACACATTTCTGAGCATTTAAAAAAAAAGTAAGTTAAATTAAAATTAAATTAAATTGGGAAAAACTTATTCCAAAACAACAAATAACCTCTGTATTTAAAAATAAATCAAAACAGTAGAAGTTGCACTTTTATTTAATTGTATTTTGTACTGTCTGCATGTTTGCACAAAATGTGTCCCTGTACATATAGTAAACAAAATTGGACAACTGTAAGGTCAGTGCCTGTTGTATTTGTGTATTCAAATAAACAGTTGTTTATTTCATTAGTGCGTATTGGCATCTTTGAGCAAAATACCCCCCAAATTTTTGCTGCGGCGCTCTGCGCCGCACCTCCTATTCCCATGGCCAGCAGCAACCTTTACTAAGACATTTCCTGGGGGGTACAGAGATCCCTTGTGATCCGTGATAATGTAGGTTACATATGTAGGCTGAGTTATAAAGCATATTACTGAAAAACAAAGCTAAAGATTTGGATTTGACATATGTACGTTATTTTGCCATTATTTTACTGGTCCGGCCCACTTGAGATCAGAGGCCCTCGAACCAAAATGAGTTTGACACCCCTGCTCTACTCCATGAACAGAGAAATCCTCCTCTCTACAGATACATGAAATAAATAATGGGCATTTTTCACAACATTAGATAAGTTGCTGTTGTTACCACACAGCACATGAGTAGAGATGATTTATATTGTTCTGGAAACATCAGTTACATTTATCATGTTCTGATGGGGGTAGGGACACTGTTTAGCATAAGCTCTAGGTTTGATTTCACACCAATAACGTCACTTTTAACAATTTACTTGTTCACGCCATCATCGCAAAACACAAAAGCATGTGTGATCCACGTTGATGGGCAAACGGTAACATTAACAAACAAGGCTTACCGTTCTGAAAAAGATTCGGCAATGGTGGACAATGATGGCAGAGGAGGCCTCTTGAAACCACGTTTTACTGGTGTCTACGTTGTTTTTTCGTAACTAAAACACAAACATGAACATGCACACACATATCAATGTGAGTTGGCGGGTTGTAACAGCAGAAAGTTAAATTATGATAAACTGTACATTGTACTGAACATGGAAACAGCGACAAACACGGATATGATATCACTTAGCCTACTATGTTATTACACACATGGACAGTTAGCACCTACTGCCGTCGGTGTATGAATGTGTGTGTGAATGAGCCAAAACAATTTAAAGCACACTGGGACTGTGTAAAACGGTGAGGAAGACTATAAGTGGAGAATATTTCTTTATTTCCCCGAGCAAACTGCCTAATTAGCTGGAGCTAACAGTAGTTCCGTTAGCATTATGCTAAACGTGATTCCGGTAAGTGTCTGCTACAAATAGTCAATCGTAAGGTTATGTGATGTTGTAGGTTAGGTTATGCAAAATAAAAATACCTTTCCAGCAGAAACTCCGCGACCATTTCATCCGTTTTTAGCTCGGGCTGCAGCTTCATCAGTTGCCTCCATTGCTCAAAAGCAGAGCCGATGTTGATCCTAGTTTTTGCTCTTGCAGCATCGAGCTCTTTTTTTTCTGTTGGCCTTTGCTGCTAAACTTGTGTTTTTTTCCCTTCGGAGCCGCTTTGTCAGTACGCCGTGACTCACTTTGGTCTGCCATCGTCAGTCGCTACCATGGACATATAAAGAAAGGTCGCTACTCGCTACCGCTCGTTACTGTCTGCCGTGGAATCAAAACAAACCCTCTAGTTGAGGACGCGCCTTGATGACGCACGCCGACTGCGCCATACAGAAGCAGACGGCAAACAGACAGATCTGTCGGCCAATGAAAAAGTTCTGACCGAGGATTTTTATTGGTTGAATTTTTCACATAATATTATGAGATTGAAATAATCATTTGTTTTAATTCCTGGTGGGTCTATAATGTATTCTAGAGTGTAATTAGCCTATAAATACCATTTTAACCTCATTAAAAAAAAGTGTAAAAATGCATGAAAGGTAAGTGTCGCTTTAAGACCCCGAAGCTATGCAGGGACTGTTAACAAATTGGCGCAAACTCAGCTTCACGACGTGAGACACCTCACCGTGTAAGGCCAAGGTATGAACACGTCCTACAATAAGTTGCATGTGTTCATACACATAAACGCTGCCTTCTCACTTGTTATCACCAACTGCAATTAGCGCCTGTCTCACTTCCTAAAGACAATTGACTGACAGTTGCATGTAACACATGCTGTTATGTGAAAAACAAAGATGTATTTATAAAAGCCTAATTCACACCGATCATATTGTTAAGTTCAGCGTAATGGATATGCGAGTTTATGCAGGATATTGCTCCACAATCTGATCTGATTTTTTTATATGCAGTGAAATTTTGCATGCTTTTTATCATTAAATGTATGAACTTAGGGGGTTTGAGGATTTATTTATTTATATCCCGACTGTCAGGGATAAAGTGTATCCAAGTAAAGTTCTGGGCCAATTAAAGAGTTTCATTAAACAGAACTAAACTCAATTCAAGATTAATTTAACAGAACTGACCACACTTCTGGCAGGATCTACAGTACACTGCAGGGTGTGATGCAGCCCAGACAACTGTAATGCTTTTTTAAAGACAGCTTGGAAATGGGGCAAAGAGGGGAAAGACTTTGCATACAAAGTGACCGCCGGATTAGCTTGTTCTTTTCCCTCCTCTGATGCTGCGTCCACACCAAACGCCAAAATTTGCGTTGCTCCGCGCCAACCGCGGGACCTCACGCGAAAAATGCTTGTGTTTCGCGTGTTTGCGCCGCGCGAGAAGAATTTGCGTCTATGCATTGCCTTTGTATGCAAAGTGACCGCCCCTTCCCCCCGAAACACGTTTGGTGTGGATGCAGCATAAGTTGGCCACTGATTGAGTGAGCAGGTGCGCTGCATCAGCCAATAACGCGCATGTGTTTTTTTAGACGGATGGAGTTGTTTTTTTAAGGTTGATAGTTTTGATATGTTGGTTGGTTGGTTCTCCCTGATAAGTTTATGCTTGTGGGATCAGTAATAAATAGCAGTATACTAGAAAATTCAGTGGGAATTTTAAAAGTGCAGGCAGACCGGTGGGTACTTTCTTATTTTTTATTAAATTAACTTTAATTACTAAGATCATAATCATAATATAACTTGTTTTCTCCCTTTAAAATCCAACTCCTGGACCTCCTATTCATTTTGCTGAAATACAGTACATCGTAAACAGCTGTTTCTCCAACTGTTGTACCCATTCCTCAGAAATAGTCTTGATCGTCTTGCTTAGTTTTTTTTACATTTCACTGCAAATATTGCAGAAAGCATGGTTATGAGAAGCATGGTTATGAGACGAATCAAAACATTTAAGCAGTGTGGTTCTCAGTATGGCCAGATGGGGGTACCATATATCCACCGTATTGTACCCTCCTCTCTTGTTTCAGCACTTTAAAAAAAGGGACAGGGTGACATTAAGAGAAGCAGTTAAAGGTTAAATAGTTTTTTCTCAAGGGTGCACCTTGCAGTCCCTAAACCATACGCTAAAAATCCTAACACAAGAACCTTCAGCTCACAGATCGCCATTTTACAACAGCTGAAGATGCAGCTTCAGGGCTGTCTGCTAATCGTATGCTCAGACTCATTTGTAATTATTTTGAATGGTGGATGATGGGATGTTTTTATTTCTTTGGGTACAAGGATTAAGGAATTTTAAGGCTTAAAAGCACAGCATGACTGATCATTTCTCTGCATTCTTCCTCCAGTGGGCCACAATCTTCCATGTTCACTGCAGTGTAACAAAAGCTCCTTAGCTCCCCTCATAACACTGCTAATTAAAAACATCAAATTATCTCAGTCTATAGATCTATAGAGAGTAAGTGTGTCTGGTTGTCAAAATTGAAGTCGGCTTGGGTCATATTTCATCGAGTACTTACTGATACATTGTACATTGATGCGTAAAGCCGCTGGGAAATATCTGCTGCGTGTTTAATCTGAAATGTTGAACCGCAGCTCAAAGGTTTTTTTTCCCCCAAATCCAGCAGGCACAATGTTTCTGTCAGAATTCGAAATCTCATAATGTTGCACACGACATTTCTGCAATTTTTTTTGGTCTTTTCCCTTTGAATTATGTTGAAGCCATAAAAAAAAATCTATAATCCTAACTTTAACTGTCAGTTTTAACATATGTGTCAGTGTTCACAATGTTACATTGCAACTGTTTTGGATACACAATTATGGCTCAAAATGACAGGATCAAATGCATGAGCGCAGTCAAATGTGAAAGAGAGTGAGTGTCGACAAGCATTACATCTTTATTTTCTGGTAATGTTGTGGCTTTTAGCTTGTAAAGCTGTATAAATGATAATCAAACACTTGGCAGATAGCCTATAGACACAGATGTTCCGCTTCTATTTCAATCTATAGAGCAGTCAACACAGGATAGAGTAAATGGTTGTGAATCGTCTTTTTTCACACCCATAACAGTGAATTGTGTGTTGGTCTCTGAGCATCGCTAAAAGTCTTGAATTTTTTTTAATTTTTCTGTGAAGACATAAGGTAATACAGAGAGGACACATATCATTCCAAACTGCAGATTTACATAATTACCTTCCATAATCCTGCTTTCTCTGAGACTTGCAATCAGGTTTTGCAATAGCTGCAGCCAATCAGTGAGCACGACTGAAATGTAACACTTGGCTTTGAGCTGGCAAAACATGATGGTTTAGACAATATATCGTAAAATCCAATTTGGAATCAGTAGTTCTGTACAGGCTGTAGGCTTAAGCAATGCTAACACTATGCTTGGCTTGGCAAGAGTTTAAAAACACGATTTAAATCATCATTTGGATCTGGCGTGTCAAAAGTTGTGCTTATTCTGTGGCTTTATGATTTTATTTCACAACCGTATAGAGACGAGAGAAGAACACAGAAAGAGACCAGTGTGTGTGTGATTTGTTCATGCTGGCTTCCTGACATGCCTTATTGGGGTAACTGAATGCAACAAGGCCCTCGTCAACGATATTAGTCTGCTGCGAAAAAGCTATTCTGCAATAATACAGTACAGGCAATTGTGTACGTTAAACAAGTAAGGGGAAAACCAATTTTCTTGTTTCAAAACTCAAAAAGAAGAATTCTGAATGAAGGACTCTGGAAAAAGATAGTGAAATGTGAAGCTAGTCAAACTCACAACAAACAATAGAAACAAGTTTTCCGGTGTTGCTAACCATAGCCGCTAATATTCTTCATGATTTTTTCTAACTGCGATGGAGTCAAAAAAACAAGATGGCCAAAGAAAGCTCAGAGGGGTCATCCCAATGTTCCCAGGGGTCAATGTTTTTTTTTAACAATTATTTTAACCCTTGGGTACCCTTAACTTTTACTACGCGTTGGTTACCCTAGAGGACAAAAACGTCCTCTCCCTATAAACTGCCATAAAAACATTATACAGTAATATTTTGTTCTACTTTTTTTTTTTTACAAACCTTTTATCCCACTTGACCTCTTCACATACATATCAACTATTCATTCATTTGTAATTGCTTTTAACCCTTTACATGCAAGCTTATGTGATGACGTGAGCCATTTTTATTCTTAAAAAACACAATAATTGAAAAATTTCTCATATAATAGATGCAAAGTGGATTTTTTTGAGTGGGATAATTAGACTCTAGGATATGTTAATGATTTGCAATAAAACTGCTTTTGATACATGTTTAGTATTTGTGCAGTCACAGATGCAAATAAATACTCCCTCTCATGACCCTAGAGGACAAAAACGTCCTCTCCCTATAAACTGCCATAAAAACCTTATACAGCAATATTTTTTTCTACTTTTTTTTTTACAAACCTTTTATTCCACTTGACCTCTTCACATACATATCAAATATTCATTCATTTGTAATTGATTTTAACCCTTTACATGCAAGCTTATGTGATGACGTGAGCCATTTTTATTTTAAAAAAAACACAATAATTGAAAAATTTCTCATATAATAGATGCAAAGTGGATTTTTTTGAGTGGGATAATTAGACTCTAGGATATGTTAATGGTTTGCAATAAAACTGCTTTTGATACATGTTTTGTATTTGTGCAGTCACAGATGCAAATAAATACTCACACTCATCCTCTCCCTATAAACTGCCCTAAAAACATCATACAGTAATATATTTTTTTTTTGAAAACCTCTTATCCCACTTGACCTCTTTACATATATATCAAATATTCATTCATTGTTAGTTGCTTTTGACCTTTTAATTCCAGTTTCTTTGATAATGTCAACAAAGTAACAAAGTGAACCTGCAGCCACCTGAAAACCCACAAATTGCACATTACAGCTGCACACATATGCATGCACACAAAGACACATACACACACACACACACACAGTAATTTCACAACACACACACAGACACAACCCTAAGGTATCCATATGGATCCACACTTTCCATTAATTTCTCATATTTCTTATGTTTAGGCCTGCAACTCTAAAAATTTACAAAAAAGTACAAAAATGGTTTTAAGGAGCATATTTGATCCTCAAAAAAAACTGGAGGAAATAAATGATTGAGCTAGATAGGGCTAAAAAAGCAATTTTGGTGTCTTAAGTGTTGGATTATTGCCTAATATCATCACATTTACATGTGTTTGTCATCATGGCTATGGTTTGAAAAAATAAAGTTTAAAATGGGCCATTTTTTCCATACACATTTGAGTTTGTAAAGTTTGGCTGTGTGTACACAAACACACACACTATATTTTCTCAATACACACATATGCACCACACACTAACATCCCTACCAACACACTCACACCATTTAGGTTGAATTTTTTTTCTTCTATTGCACTGTGGGGGCAGGACCGACAACCTGGAAAATTGCTTGTAATTCAACCCTATGCCAAATATAGGGAAATGGCTCAAAATTGTGATGGTGTTAAAAATGATCAATTTTGATGCTTTGTGTCGAGGATGAAAGCATAAAATCATTGAAAAAAATATTTTATGCTGGAATGACAGCAGGATCAAATTGGTAAAAAAAAGGCCATTTTGAATGGGAGTCAATAGGGGACAAAAACGTCCTTAGGGAGCTGAGTGTAACAAAAAAGTGTACAGCCATTATTATAGATGGTACAAAGTTGCTGAGTAGAAATTCACAAAATATTTGGGGGAAAAAAATCCCTGACCAAAAATATTTCAGTTAACATAAGCACAGCCAAAGTTATACACCAAAAATAGCGTAAAAAAAAGTGCGAAAGGACAAAAACGTCCCCAAGAGCACCTAAGGGTTAAGGGTTCCCAGGAAAAGAAGTCTCTTTCCATTCTGCTCTGCATTCTTTTATCTGTTTCTTCTTTTATGCCAACAGCAGACTTGTTTAACTGAGTACCGTTTTGAAACTTGAGTCGCAAGAGTAACTTAAAGGCTATCTTACAGTTTCATTATAGGCTAATAAAATTTGCCCGGACATCAATTTAAAAAAAAATGCGGAACAAATTGTGTCCCTTATCAGTTCAGTAAGGAATGGGTCTTTAAATTTCCAAATACGGGACGATTCCATATTTTAAGGGATGGTTGGCAACCCTAGTACAGTTAGTAGGGTGGCCAAATCTGTGTGAATGACAAGTGCTCAACATTTTCTTGTCTTTCTCATAAATATTTATACACGGCAAATTCGGCAAACCCAAATTAACACTGTCAGATTTGATTTCAACTCTTTTAAGGTGTCTATATGGGTCCACACCACATAGAGTTAATTTCACTCTTTTTGGAGTGTTAGTACCTTAACACTTATTTAGTGTTATTATTAACACTTGTGGAGTTAAAATGTAAAATGTCTTAACACTGTTAGTGTTAGCTCTTTTAACTCTCTTATGTAGTGTTAGACATCAACTCTCTCACAGGGTTGTTTTTTAACTATAGAAGTGTTGCCTTATTTTAACACTGTAAAGGTGTAAATATAGCTTTTCTGAATTTCCAAAATAAAAGGCTTTGTAGAATAAAAAAAATAGGTCATTTTCAGTTGAAAAACACATTTATTTAAAACATTCACCACATAAACACTGCCTTTTAAAACATGTGACAATATGGAACAATGTATGCTCTCTCACTATCGTTAGAATACTACTTGTTAATGCAAATCAGAAAATTGTCATCATTCTGCTCCTCTATACAGTATTCATGAAAATGTTCATCAAAGAAAAGTGTGTCAACAGTACAACCTCTTATGAAGGTGTGCTGATTATGTATAATGATATTACAGATTTTCTTGAATACAGGTAAGTCATGGGATTCCAGTGCATATAAGTAGATCAAGTGATGTATGTAAGTGAACTTTAAATGTTGACATAGAAGTGAACAATTTTTGTGGTATGTTTAGCAAAAAAAAAACACAGATGAACATAATCACTGAACAGTTTTTTTTAACAATTCCCTGACCTTTGTGCAATTCCCTGACCTTTGTGCAATGGTGGGAATTTAAGGCTCACATATCAGTCGTGCTGTCAGCTCCTTGACTTGTGGCGTTTCCTTTGCGCTTCCAACATCTATGTTGTAGACTGTGGTTTGAATGAAGGTGTAGAAACCGGAGAGAGCATCATCACAAGAGGCTGAAAACATAATGAGCTTTGAATAGTCCATCAAAAGCAGCCACCGACGTCAGAGCGCTGCATGGGATCGGTTTGTTGTCCACAACGATGAAGAATCTCTCGATTTTCTTCTTTTGCTGTCCAGTGCAGAGGAGGAAAGGCTGTCTGGCATCAACTTTCTCCAGGAATGTAGTGAGACTGGCTCCATGCTATAGTTACACAGATACAAATGGATATACTTAGCATACCATAGTAGACAAGCAGATCCCCTCTTCATCCTTTGTCAACCTACATCTCAAACTTCTCTACGTACAGTACAAGTTCATTGTACATACCTTAACAAATCTAACAAGATGGTCCTCTGCCTGCAGCGCTGATCTTGACAGTTTTCTTATGGCCTCTTGATGTAGGGGGCAGAAGATGCAACAGCAACAGGAGAGCTGACATACACTATCCCAGCCTTGAAGACAAAAAAGGACAGAACACGGAAAATTAAAAAAATATATATAACTTTTCTTAATAAAGTTGCCATTTAGCTAAAAGAGCAGCCATGTGGTCATTCTGTTAAAAAAAAAGATTAACTGCATATTTATATCAAATCCAGAACATTTGTAGACAGTTTCAAGGTTTACCTGTCTTGCTTCATTACGATCCAACTCTCCAAGGCCTCTCTTGCGGTTTTTAGTGGATGAGAGGATGATAGTAGAATCTGAACTTGTAGAAGCTGGTGATGCGGGGGTCCTGGCAATGACACTGGTGATGCAGAGTCTGACAATACGGAGGACTGCGAGTTGTATTCCACCAATTCAATGTCCAACTCTAAAAATGGAAGTAAAAAAATACATACACACCGATTAGTGGAAAAGCATGAACATAAACACTCTGCCCCCATATAAATGAATGAGGTTAGCATTCTGCAAAATAGACTAGGCTAGTTAAACATAACCATTTGGGTGGTATTTATTCTACGCCTGTACTATTGTAATATATGTAATAATAAAAATAAACTCCCTGATGCAATACATGTACAGTAGGTTTCTTTAACAATGAGCAATAAATAAACTCAACTAACACAGTAATCATTTCAGAATGACTTACAGAACCAAGACATAAGATTGCACTTTAAAGCCACTACGAGTAAGATGGCACGTTGGCGTCCCCTTTGGACAAAAGCAGTAGTATTTTTACGACGCCCGCTGTCGCAAATGCTTGTGCCAGGCGCGTGAGTGTGGACTGAGAAGGGCGCAATATAGTGCATGTTCGTGTGTTGAAAGTGAGGACTCTTTTTGGCTCCGTGAGAGTGGTTTTGACACTGCATCAACTAATGCCAGTCAGTACACACACCTGCTTGCAATGAGTTGATTCAGCAGCGTCACCTAACTACTCTCTCTCTCACGGAGCTGTGTCCTCACAGAAAGCGAATGAATGAGAGACGGCAGTTAGTAGCCTATGGATCACGATGAGGTGTTTGTGTTGTTGATGTAAATAATGACTATTTCAGATAATGGTTATCTGATGATGGTGAAGCAAAGCAAACTTTGTGTTAGTACCAACCGCTCATTCATTTAGCAGTCTAGTTTCGCTCTCGTGAAATTGTATACACGTTGCTTGGCAACGCCCTCCCGCCCGCCTATCACTCACTCTCCCTTTTCGCTTTTCTTCATTGCATTCTCTTTTTTTTCTTTGATGGTTCAGCCCCGTTATCAGTCATTATGGCGACAAATAACTGTCTCAAACAAGGCTCCCGCTCCCCTTCCCTCACCTGGAGGGATAGGCTTCTCAAATCGCGTTGCAGCGTCACACTGAAATCTGCAACCAATACGCATATGTGACCATAGAGCCTGCACGAGCGAAACCGAAAATCGGACTGGGTGTGCGACCAGACCAAAAGCAGTAATAAAAACTATATAAAAATGTCTTTCTTTGCACTGATGGTCTCGTTTGCTGTTAAAGGTAATTTATGATTATCAGAGGAAACATGAGGCTGTTTAAAAGATATTTAAATGTTACTCGTAGCCGCTTTAAGCTATTATAGGCTACAAAATAGGCTAACCTGTAAAGGCTATTAGCACAACAAAAACGCCATATTAACACATTGAAAACAGCTAACAATTAGCATCAAGCTAGCGGACATTTGCGCATCCATTTTATACACACTCCAGTTGTCCTACATCATGCCGCATTACTGTTCCCCTTTATATATGGTTGTAAAATATAAAATACACTTTTAAAACCTAAGCCAAGTTATACAAATACTGTGAAAACATGTCAAAATAGCTAAATATGCATGGTCATTTTGTCAGTTTGACCACAAAATTAAATACAAATAATCCCCATTTAAAATACAACAGGTGCCAGAGGCGAGATAAAGCCTATATGAGACACTAATGTTAAAAGAATTACATCATTTGTCTTACTTACCAACACATTTCCTTCCAAAGGCTATGCAGCAGGTTTCACAAGAGACTTCTTGCACCATATCAGGCTGTGCCGTGTGTCCCACGTAGGCTTCATGGCTAAGGTGGGGGAGGGTAAATTTACACCTGAAGTGTCACTCCCAAGTTTGGAGTTAAGTGTTCAATCGTTCAGAGTTAATGTTACTACAATGACACTTACAGATTTGATTTAAAGATAATTCGTTGTGACACCCTGTTTTGACACCAACTCGTTGTAAAATTAGAGTTAAATATACGGGATTTGACTCTTTTCAGAGTATATTTAACTCTGCTCTAACGCAAACTTCCTCAACACCAAAACTATAACTCTCCTCAATTTGCTGTGTATTAATATGTCAATTTAAAAAAACGCCCACACTGCCAGAAAGAAAGCAACATTTACATTTCACTTTGTTTTTAAAGAAATAGCAGACATCTGTAAAATATCACGTATTTCCTGGGAATGAATTTAGTGGGACATGTTGTATTATATTTCTGTGTGTGGCTGAGCCGGGTGTGCTAACTTTCACACTTTCTGGGAGGATTGGTGTGTTGAGGGTGGAACAGCTCGTTATTTTAGTCTTGTTATATACTGAGGCAAGCATGGAGGCTGAAGTAACTGAGCTGCTATACTTAGTGAGACCAGCTGTTTGGGTCTACAAGCACTCACCGCCGCTCTCTCTCTCTCGCTTGCCTATCCTATCATCCCCTCTCTCTCTCTCTCTCTCTCTCTCTCTCTCTCTCTCTCTCTCTCTCTCTCTCTCTCCCCCAGATGTTCTCATTTATGAACCCTGAAAGAGGACCTCCCGACAGCATCAGCAGACAACCTTTCTTCTGCTCTAAACCAGAGCTGTTAATTTGTCCGAGGCCCAGCTATACAGTATGCACTTACTCATCTTACCTTACCCTGAGCGAGTTGAAATTTGAACCCCCAACCTTTTGATTGTCAAAATAGGGGGGAGAGAAAAGACCGAAACGAAAGTGTCTCGTCAAAAGCCGTATGTAGTGGTGTCGTGATATGACAAGGTGGGTTCGAATCAGTTATCATGCTGACCCCCCAAAAAAACCTATCCGGTCAAGTCATCACTCATCGCTCCACATAGATCCACAGTTGTAGTCCATTTATCTTGTTGAGAAAATTTGAAAGGAAACTTGATACAAGGCTACTTACTTACTCACATACTGACTTACTTAGGCTACTAATTTTGCATAGTGTTTTGCACAATTCCAGCAGGATAATATATTTCACTTAGCGAGTTCAGTTCATTTATTCTCACAGTAGAAGTTGCAGAGTGAAGAGGACAGAAGGTAAGTTTGTGAGCAACACAGATGGCAACCGGAGACAGGAGGGGGGAATTAAGAGAAACACCAGGCTAGAAAACAACAAGAGACGACCCACACAAGCTGGTGGTGAATCGTGATAGAGACAAAAGGCCAAGCAGACACTCTGCCTCTCTATCACTGCTCTGAGGGGGAGGCAGTATGTGTGCAGTGTTTGTTTACGTGTGTGCTTGAATATAAGGATGATCAATGAATACATCGTCCATTTTCTTTGGATGTCTCCCACAGTGTTCCATGAAAGGAAATAATACTGTTGTTATGATCTTCCCACCAAAATAACCTTAAATTTTTAGTTTATTTTTCCAGTCAAGAAAAAGTGTCAGTGACCCGAAACATTATTGAACCACAACAGGGGGTCATATTCTGGGAACCCTTTGCAGTCTACTCAGTGGTTGTGATATAAGAGGTTCAAACTGTGATGTGACATTCCTATGTATTTTCAGCTGATATTATAGTGCTGCTAACCAGACCATAGACTATTTCAAAGTTTTTAAGAAAATAGAGTTTCTGAAGCGACGTGCCCGTTTATTCCAGATTGTTATAATCATTTTTGTGACACTGAAACAGAAAGCCTGTTCCTGTTAAAATGAAATGTTGTTGCTAAGCTTCCAGCTTCTTTACCAATGACTGGTGATTTATTGTATTCTTTATTTATGTTTAGATATGTTAAGAGGCTCAGAGGGGTCTTTGTCTCTTTCTGTCCTTTCAGTTGTCAGTCTGGTTTAACCATTGCACAGCGTTTTGTTCTCATGTGCTAAAAATGGCTTTTTTTTCTGTACTGTGTGTGCATTGAAAAGGAAAATGATAACAGATTTTGTCAAAGTGATTGTAACAACAATCATTCTGCAGAAACACTGACTGCACCTGCCGGCCACTATAACCACATGCTCTATACCACTTTCAGACTGTGTGCAGGGACAAGTAGAGTCTAGCTGCAGCCCCAGAGAACAACACCCTGGCGGACATAACACCCATGTGGGGCGGAAGTACTGTGGTTGGGCAGAAGTGGTGTGACAGACATGATTTTTGACTATTTAGCTTCTATAACATGTCTGCTGCTAGGTCACTCACTTGCCCTAACCCTAACCACCCAGCTGTGATGCCTGAATCTAATCCTCAAAACAATATAAATAACACAAATTCAGTAGCCTATCGGTCTGCGGTCTTTTTTATTGTTTGACGATGGCCGCCGCGGTGTTCCGTCAGCCGAGTGGAGCTCAATAGCGCCGTGGCTAATCTAATGTTCTATCTCTCTCTCTCTCTCTCTCTCTCTCTCTCTCTCTCTCTCTCTCTCTCTCTCTCTCTCTCTCTCTCTCTCTCTCTCTCTCTCTCTCTCTATATATATATATATATATATATATATATATATATGTAGATGTTGTTCTATGTTTGTTCTCTTAATACCTTCGCCAATACATTGTATTTTCGAGTGTATAACACATCCTCGAAGTGAGGGACTAGCAAACTGATTTGGAACAGCAGAGCGCGGGTGTGTGGTTTGACTAGGTCCTGGATGTGTAGGATGGGTTTGAGCAACCACCGGTAGCCACTGTAGGGTAAGGAGGATAAGAAGTGCATTGTGGGAGAACTTGGCTTAGTTGAAGACAATCCGGGCTGCTGTATTCTGCATGGGCGGTAGAGGTCGGATGGCACATGGGGGGCACAATTGTCCGGGAGCGAGTTGCAGTAGTCTAGCAGTGAGATCAAGTATTAAAAATATCCTACATGTACTCGCAATGAAAAAAAAAAGCCCCTCGTGGTCTTGAAAAGTGATTAATGTCATTTTGAACAGAGACCATGTACAAAAAGAAACATTAACATAGTTTAAGGCAAGGAGAGATGTATTGTAGCTGTACCTGTAGTACCTGTGCAGGTAAAATTAAATCTGAATTTGAGGTACTGTATGTGCTCCAAAAGTAAGAACCTCATTCAGAAATCTCTTTGGTATATTGGTATTAGGGCTGTCCAGAATAGGGCTGTGGGTTAGATATAGTTAGCTAGCTGATTATCTCTAACACATATAGACTAGTGTATTCAGCCCTAGCTGGTCTCGTGCCGATGTGTAATTACTCCCATTATTGCTGCACAGTGTCTGTCTACCCTCCAGAGCAGAGCTAAAAGATGAAGCCTCCGAAAAGTGAACACAACCAATGAATAGAAGAATATTCTAATTACTCGGGCCAGTGTACACACACTGATCAATGGCCAGTAACAACAACCAATGATTATCATTCTGATCTGTTGTGGCCAATACAATAACTGATATTTACTTTAAGTGCAAAAAAGGGAAATAAATGTGTATTTTATGATACATATTTTATGATCCTTAACCATACCCATATCAAAGAATTAATTAATCGATTGTAAACTTCTTTATGATAACCTTCGTTTATTTTTTAATATGCAGAACACTTACGACCAGACCATATCCCCTAATTGATAAAAAAATGTATAAGCTACAACAACCATTTAACCAGCTTTCATGCTCTTGGTCTAATTAATGGTTAAGCCCCTTGGACTCCATTTTAGAAAAGGCTGCGAATCTTTTTACAATACACTCAGTGATCCATCCCCTGGTCCTGAGGTGAACAGAATCTCTATTACAGCATGCTGTAGGGGAGGACGGGCTTCTTGGTCTTTACTTTAAAGTCTACAAGGGTTCAATAATTTAAAGATCCATGGCTAATTAGACTCAGCCATTATATATGCAATTAGCTCATTTAGCTTCCCTACAGGTTGGTTTTGTCACACTTACGGATAACAAGCATCCCAGCTATACATCCTCAGGTCCATTTTATTATCTCCATTGTGTCCTCTACTGTGTGTGTGTGCGTCTGTGTGTGTGCGTGTGTGGAGCTCAGCCCGAGCCTCGTACAAACACAAATACGACACTGGCGACACAGAAGAGAAGAGAAAAAAGGCAGAGAGATAAAAATAGCCATTCAAAACAAGGTTTTAATATAGTCCACAACCGTGCTCTAAATTAATGTATTCTCTTATTGGGACAATAACAATAATTACATTTTCTTACTAATCTGCCAATAACATATGGCCCACAAATATATTGTGCATCTTTAAATAACACAAATGGCTTAGAAGTAACATCCAACCCATTTCCTACAAGCCTAAGCTTAAGGCTTTAACATCAACAGCTCAACAGAGGATGAAAATGGAGTGGCTGTGGTCTACAATAGCATAAACAGCATTAACCAACACTACGCAGTTCAATATTCACAGCCACAATACATAAAGACAAATCCAGCATCATGTCAGGATATATGGCGTGTTTCATTGACAGAGGATAAAGTCCCCTGCGCACACGCACACACACACACAAATAAATTCACACGTGAGAGGACGTTGGGTTTTTATTTGCTGTTATTTCCTACAGACTAATTCATTGAGCATTGTTCAGCGTTACCAGTGCACTGTAATGACTGACAAGCACGTCCCTTCTCCTTCTTGAAACGGATGTTTTGGTACCAGTTATTTTTTTGTTCCTTGACTTGAAATCCATCGGCCCTGCTGTGATAGTTGTTTAACAGTATTATCATAAAAAATTAGTCTGGATTTTCTCCAATCTCTGTGGGGAGGAGCCTGGTCAAAAAAAAAAGACTGGGCCAATCAGTAACTTTCGTAACAGTGCCTGACATGTAGGTACATTAGAGGACACAAATAACTGGCTAGCACTGTGCCACCTAGGAACACGGAGCAACAACCTCATGGCATCATTATATGCCACTCTAAGCCTCTGCATATTTCTCACTCTGTAAGAGGACCAGAGATGAGCTGTATACAGCGGCGTGACATAAGCCCTAAACAGAGTACACTTAACATCTGTGGAACACATGGAAAATTTCCTCATCATCATGTTGGCCTGTGCATATATTTTACACCATTGACGACGAATGTCACTGTCATCCATGAGATCATCTGAGAAGACGTGTCCTAGATATTTTAATTCCCTGGATATTTCTAAGAGACCATCTGAGAGGTGGAAAGCAGGAAAAGAGGATTTTTTGTCCTCTCTAGATCTCACAACAACGACCTTACTCTTTTTGGCATTATAGTTGATGTCAAATTCTCTTCCATATTGTGTGCATAGCCTCAACAGCTCTTGTAACCCAGCAGAATATGGACAAAGTAAAACCAGGTCATCAGCATACATGAGATGATTCACAACTTGATCTCCCACAATACATCCTGTTGTACATTCATTTAGCTGTCTTGAAAGGTCATCCATATATACATTAAAAAGAATAGGAGATAAGATTCCTCCTTGACGGACCCCATTCGCCACATGAAAAGGATCAGAAACAGTATTATCCCATTTGACCTGGAATGTTTGCTGAGCATACCAATACATTAGAATTCTAACAATATATTTAGGAACATCTCTCATAAGTAGTTTTCCAAATAGTTTTGCATGGTTGATTCTATCGAATGCCTTAGAGGCATCAATGAAACAGAGAAACACAGAGGTGTTTTGGCATTGATATTTAGCGACAATCTCCTTTAGAGCATAAATGCATAAATCAGTACTATGTTTTCTCTTGAATCCAAATTGATTGTCTGTAGTTAATACATACATTTCCATCCTATTTAAAATAATTTTTTCCAGCACCTTAGACAGGGTACTGGCAACGGCAATTGGCCTATAATTGTCCATGCTGTTTAATTGGCCAGCCTTCTCCTTAAGCACAGGAACCAGCAAAACAGACAAGATGGAGTCAGGGAGAACACCATGCACCATGATACCAGTGAAACACATGGCTAACAGTGGAGAGAGCCTATAGCTGGCATGCTTAAGATGCTCTGCAGCAATACCATCTGTACCACATGTTTTGTTGTTATCAAGCGTCTCAATAGCATGTGCCACCTCTGCTGGGCTTACTGTAACATTAGTGTCCAAATCAACATTATTAACAGCAACAACATTACTCTTGACACTGTTGAACAGCTTGATATAATGCTCATGCCATAACTTTGCAATGTTATCTGAACCACAGATACCTTCAATGTCATGTGGTAAAGACGTTTTATGGTTATTCTGTTACGATCATGTACTGGACCCAAGAGCAGACAGAGGCAGTTGTGGATATAATAAAAAGGTTTATTTCAACGAGGTGGGGAAGCAGGTGGTGAGTGGGGAAGCCGGGAACGGAGAAGCAGGTAGGAAGCTGGAGGTTGTGGTCTGGGTAACTGCAGGCAGAGGAAAAACAGCGTTAGGGTGGTGATCACGAAAAACACGAGACAACGAGATAGAGACGAGGAAAACTAGGAGCCAGGCGTGTATAGTTACCACTGTAGTGCATGGTACGATCTGGCAACGACAGCAGGTAAGCCAGAGGTGAAGTAGGTGCGTTGATTGAAGATGCAGACCAGGTGTGCCACGGAACAGAGGGAGTGGGAGTGGCAAAAGGAGGAGGAGCGCACAGCAGCCAGCTGTGATCACCACAGTACCTCCCCCTCAACGGACGCCTCCAGGCGGCCTAGGCTTGTCCGGGTGAGCCAGGTGAAAGTCCCGGATGAGAGAGGGGTCGAGGATGAGGCCCCGCGAAATCCAGCTCCTTTCTTCCGGACCATAGCCCTCCCAGTCGGTGAGGTATTGATACCCCCTGCCCCGACGACGGCTGTCAAGCAACCGCCGGACGGTGAAGGCAGGGTGATTGTCAACCAGACGGGGAGGAGGGGGGGGAACGGCCGGGGGGGAAAGAGGGCTGGTGGAGACTGGCTTCAGTTTGGAGACATGAAAAGTGGGATGGACACGTAGGGATGGAGGTAGCTTGAGTTTGACAGCAGAGGGATTGATAATAGCACTGATGGGGAAGGGGCCAACAAAACGAGGAGTGAGTTTCTTTGAGCCAGTCTGCAGGGGGAGATCTTTAGATGACAGCCATACCAGTTGCCCAACCTGGTAGGCAGGAGCGGGAGCCCTGTGGCGATCCGCAATGCGCCTGTTTTGCTCCGCAGAGCGCAGCAGAGCGGAGCGAGCGCCCTTCCACACCCTGCGACAGCGGCGGAGATGGTGCTGAACGGAGGGGACGGAGATGTCGTCCTCCTGAGAGGGAAACAAGGGTGGCTGGTACCCCAGGGAACATTCGAACGGGGACATATTAGTCGCAGCACAGGACATTGAGTTATGGGCATACTCAATCCAGGGTAGGTATTCACTCCAGGCAGAGGGGTTGCGTGCCGCCACGCAACGCAGAGCGGTCCCAAGGTCCTGGTTTGCCCTTTCCCGCCTGCCCATTGGTCTGCGGGTGGTATCCGGATGACAGGCTGACCGAGGCCCTTAGCGCCCGGCAGAACGCTTTCCAAACTTGGGAAATAAATTGGGGCCCACGGTCAGAGACGAGATCAGTGGGTATCCCGTGGAGGCGGAAGACATGCTGCACAAGCAGCTGGGCAGTCTCGGTGGCAGAGGGGAGTTTAGGAAGGGCAATGAAGTGAACAGCCTTTGAAAATCTGTCCACAACCGTGAGAATGACTGTGTGGCCTCTTGAGGGAGGAAGACCAGTGACAAAATCCAGGCCAATGTGAGACCAGGGCTGGCCAGGCACCGGAAGGGGACGTAGCAGACCAGCAGGGGGTTGGTGGGAGGACTTGGCCCGAGCACAAACCGTGCAGGCCAGCACAAATGCCCGGGTGTCCGCGTCCATCGCTGGCCACCAAAAATGCCTCTTAAGGAGCGACAGGGTGCGACCCACGACAGGGTGACAGGCAAAGCGCGATGTGTGGCCCCACACCAGCACTTGTGAGCGAACCGAACTGGGGACAAAAAGGCGGTTGGGAGGGCCGTTGCCCGGGTCCGGTTCGATGGCTTGGGCCTCCCGGACGAGGGACTCTATCTCCCAGGTGACAGCAGCCACCTTGAGGCAGGAAGGAGAGAGGATAGTGTCAGGGGGGGCCGGAGTGTTCACAGTGTTAAACTGACGAGATAGGGCGTCAGGCTTGACGTTACGGGACCCGGGCCGGTAGGTGAGGGTGAAATTGAACCGCCCAAAAAAAAGGGACCACCGGGCTTGGCGGGAATTTAATCGCTTAGCTGTCTGGATGTAAGACAAATTCTTGTGGTCGGTCCAAACCACGAACGGCTGTTCTGACCCCTCAAGCCAGTGCCGCCATTCCTCCAACGCCAGTTTCACAGCCAGCAGCTCTCTGTTACCCACATCATAGTTCCGCTCCGCAGGAACCAGCCGGCGAGAGAAAAAGGCGCAGGGATGAATCTTCCCATCAGTGGCAGAGCGCTGGGACAGGACCGCCCCCACTCCAGTGTCAGAAGCATCCACCTCCACAACGAACTGCCTGGAGGGGTCCGGTTGGATGAGAATGGGAGCAGACGAAAAAAGCCCTTTAAGCCCAGTGAAGGCAGCGTCCGCCTCCGGCGTCCAGGCAAATGGGAGGGCAGGAGAGGTGAGACGGGTGAGAGGGGCTGCAACCCTGCTGTAATCCCGGATAAATCTCCGGTAAAAATTGGCAAACCCCAGAAACTGCTGCAGTTTCTTGCGGGAATCGGGGATGGGCCAGTCAGTCACTGCAATGACCTTCTCGGGGCAGGTCCTCACTTGCCCGCTCACAATAATGAACCCCAGGAAGGATACAGAGGTGACACTGAACTCACACTTCTCGGCCTTCACATATAGTTTGTTCTCCAACAGCCGTTGAAGAACTTGCCGGACATGCTGAATGTGTTCCTCCTGGTTGCGGGAAAAAATCAGGATGTCGTCTAAATAGACAAAAACTGAGCGGTTGAGAAAGTCCCGAAGGACGTCGTTGACCAGGTTCTGGAACACAGCAGGGGCATTAGTTAGGCCGAAAGGCATGACGAGATACTCAAAATGGCCGAGGGGGGTGTTAAAGGCCGTCTTCCACTCATCGCCTTCACGGATACGCACCAGGTGATAGGCATTACGTAGGTCCAATTTGGAGAAGACTGTGGCGCCCTGCAGTGGCTCGAATGCGGAACTGATGAGGGGCAAAGCATACTTGTTCTTCACCGTAATGTTATTAAGACCCCTGAAATCAATGCATGGGCGAAGTGACTTGTCCTTTTTGGCCACAAAAAAGAAACCTGCACCAACAGGAGAAGAGGAGGGTCTCATGAGGCCAGCCGAAAGAGAATCCTTAATGTACTTCTCCATGGTCTCCCTCTCAGGACGGGACAAGTTATAGAGGCGACTACTGGGCAAAGGGGCGCCGGGGAGGAGATCGATGGCACAGTCATAGGGGCGATGCGGAGGCAGGGTGAGCGCACGACACTTACTAAATACCTCTCCCAGGTCATGATAGATTTGGGGAACCAAGGAGAGGTCGGGAGGTTCCTTGGGCAAGGGAACATCTCCCACTGCCGGAGACAGGGCAGATAGTAAGCAGGTGGAATGACAAAAAGTGCTCCAACTCACCACTTTGCCAGAAGCCCAGTCAAATTGGGGATTATGAAGTCTGAGCCAGGGGTGCCCCAGCACCAGGGGAGTGAGGGGAGACAGGATGACATGAAACTGCAGTATCTCGTGGTGATTACCAGAAACAATTAGCTCAAGGGGCACAGTACGGTGAGTAATAAGAGCCAGGTGACGGCCGTCTAAGGCATTAGCATTTAAGGGAGAGGGTAATTGTTCCAATTTAATGCCAACCTGAGACGCGAAGCCAGCGTCGATGAAGTTCTCATCCGCTCCAGAATCCACCAGGGCTGCCACAGGAAAGGAATGCCCGAGGGACAGGAGAGTGGCATCCAGCAGTGAGCGAGAACAGTGAGAATCGGGGACGGAGGGGGCGTGGCTCAGCAGGGCCCCGAGCCTCACTGCCGAGCCCTGTCTTTTGGCAGTGACGGACAGGTGGAGATGAGATGCCCGGGCAGCGCACAGTACAGACACACTCCGGTCTTAATCCGATGAAGCCGCTCTGCCTGGGTGAGACGTGTGCGGCCCAGCTGCATGGGCTCCTCTTCAGTGACAGCACGCGTCACGGGGGCAGAGAGGGCAGTCTCAGGGAAGAGTGGGGAACAGGAAGCAGCGAAAGCCGGGGGCACGGAGCTGCCCGCCTTCTCCCTACGCCGCTCGCGTAGGCGATTATCCACCCGGATAGAGAGGGAAATCATTTCATCGAGAGTGTCAGCTTCCTCCCTAGTAGCCAGCTCATCCTTGATTGTCTCACTGAGACTGGAAAGAAAAAGCCCCGTAGTGACTTGTCGTTCCAGCCTGACCTGGCTGCATAGGTCCTGAACTCCACGGAGAACTCAGCTACACTGCGGGAGCCCTGACGTAAAAATAAGCCGCTTGGCGGCGTCCCCTCCCTCTACTGGGTGATCAAAAACTTTCCTCATCTCCGCTACAAATATATCAAAATTGTCATTAGCTGGAGAACTACTGTCCCACACTGCTGAAGCCCACGCTAGTGCAACCCCCTTAAGTGACCCCATAATATAAGCGATTTTCGACTTTTCAGTGGGGTATGTGAGGGGCTGCTGGCTGAAAACTAGGGAACACTGGATCAGAAAGGCTCTACACGTACCCATGTCCCCAGCGTAGCGCTCAGGCGCAGGAATGAAGGGCTCACGGGCTCGTGGCAGGTGTATCGGGGAAATGGGAGCAGGCGGAGGTGCGGCTGGCAGTGAAGGCGCTGTGGTGAGGGGAACCAGTAAGTCCAACTGCTGACCCATTTGAGTGACACGGGTAGCGAGATTCTCAAAAGCCTCCATAGCGTCCCGGAGGGCTTGGCTGTGCTCAGCCACCTGCGTGCCTTGGGCGGCGAGAGCTCCACGGATCTTGCCAAATTCCGCTGGGTCCATTTTGGCCAGATCGTTCTGTTACGATCATGTACTGGACCCAAGAGCAGACAGAGGCAGTTGTGGATATAATAAAAAGGTTTATTTCAACGAGGTGGGGAAGCAGGTGGTGAGTGGGGAAGCCGGGAACGGAGAAGCAGGTAGGAAGCTGGAGGTTGTGGTCCGGGTAACTGCAGGCAGAGGAAAAACAGCGTTAGGGGGGTGATCACGAAAAACACGAGACAACGAGATAGAGACGAGGAAAACTAGGAGCCAGGCGTGTATAGTTACCACTGTAGTGCATGGTACGATCTGGCAACGAGAGCAGGGAAGCCAGAGGTGAAGTAGGTGCGTTGATTGAAGATGCAGACCAGGTGTGCCACGGAACAGAGGGAGTGGGAGTGGCAAAAGGAGGAGGAGCGCACAGCAGCCAGCTGTGATCACCACATATTCATCACTTTGATTGCTTTCCAAAAGTCAACATAGTTGTTCTTTTGTAGATTCCTAGCAAGCAGGTCCGCTCTAATAGTATTCTCTTTTGTCTTAATATGACGAAGAGCATATTTATATCTGGCATTAGCTTGTTTTTTACACTCAAACACATCACCCTGTCTAGGCCTTCCTGCATCAGTCCAAAGTTTAAAGGCTTCCCTTGCTGCAGCATGGTGTTCAGACACATACTCCTTCCACCCAGGTTTGATGTTAACCACCTTCTTAAAGCCGGGAACACACCGAATTGGCCGCCTGCGGCGGTTGGCCGCGTGACCGCAGGAGGCTCGCCGCTTGATCATATTGGGCCATATATTCCTGACGCCGACGCCGAGATCAGACCTGTCACACTTACGGTGCAACAACAACAATAACATGGTCCAGCTGTGCCAAAAAATACAGATGTAGGTTCACTGTGTAACCAGCGGCAGAGTTGTCACAAATATCATTAAAACAGCCTGAACACGCACCCCGATCGCAAATAGGCTACACACACATTAACAGCAATTCAGCAACATACTAAACACATTAACAACAGCAGTGTGTGCTCAGCAGCACAAATAAAGGCAGACATCAGTCTACCTGAAAGTGAAAGTGTGCCGGCTGACGGAGGACAACACCGGTGCTTCGCTGTAGCCTACTATATGGAATTCCACACGGACACTGCCGTCAATTTTGGGTTCATATTATCCTCAGGAACAGCACACAGCTGGGTGAGTTTCACTATGCTAACCGGCGCTACCTTGGCTAAAGTACAACCAACAGCTAAACAGATGCAAAATACACATATTTGCAGAATGTATTGGAAGCCCAATGTCCTCACTCCACACGCCCACCTCGTCTTGCAGACCACCGCCACCGGGCAATCTCAACGCTGATTGGCTGTGGAGGCGCGGCGCCCGGCGGCGCTGCAGAAAAAGATGAACATTTTCATCTTTTTCTGCGGCGCCGTGTTCGCCGCACAAGCCTTCGATTCACGCTCCTTCAATGACACAATTTCTACACGCTGCAAATGGCCGCGCTCCCGATTCACGCGCCTCTCATGAGGCGCGGCCACGCGCCGCGCAAGCCCCCGCCGCTGGACGCCGATTATTGGGTGGACGCGCGGCCACGCGCTAGTACATTGACTTTGTATGTAATCTCGCGGCGCGGCCAGTGCGGTGTGTTCGCAGTTTAAGACTGCAGAAAGACCTAGCAGAGGTATTTAAAACTTTTGTAATGTTATCATATAAATCACATATGTCAGCAGCATGCTGTGTATCAGCACAGTTCATGTTTAGACACATAATGGCATCCCTCGGCAATACAACATGATTTAGTAAGCTGTCAGTTAAGCCAGTATATCTATCAATGTCCTCTTTAGATAGATTAGCCCAGTTTAATTTCACTGAGTTGCCCGAATTCCCAGTATCCACCAGGAGGGGCACAGTGTCAACATTTAACAACATAGCTATAGGAATGTGGTCAGAGGTAGCCAGACCATAGCAAATCTCCATATTTTCTAGAGAGGCATGAGCATCTGCTGTGCACAAACAGTGGTCAAGCCAGGAGAACTGAGGCAAAAAGAGACAGAAATTAGGCGACGGAAAAAACACAGTGGAAACTGTCAAAAATCAAGATGGCTGGAGAGTGACTGACTGGGTAAAACAGAGACTCCTACAGACCTGACTCCAACCCTGCAATCAGATCAGACAGACAGGGGTAAGGGGGAAAAAACACACAAAAAAAGCTACAGGTGTGGGGATTTAATTGACTTAATTGTTTACTAATGTTTCTGCGCAACAAACGCAATGATGATGATGATAATAATAATTTGCCTAATAAAAAAGTTTTATTTCACCTTTCGGAAATAGTTGCCAAGTACCTAAAAACAAAAAAATGTAAAAACAAAATAAAACGGGCTTCTGCCGTAGAAAACAAAAAGTGACATACAAGTGTGACAAAACACTAAATACAGTATGCGAACCATATTTAAACTGTGCGCTCCTGTTTGCCAGAAGAAGGAATAGAAAACAGCATCAAACATATTTTGCCTTATAAACCTTTTTTTTATGTATGAGAATAAATTCCATAAAGTGCAATTAGTTGAATGAATAAAAAACAAAACACTACTACACACCGTGGGAATGAATATTCTTCTGGGGATATGGCGACAGGAAAAAGTTTAGTTTGTTGACTCAGTTTGATCTTTAGAAATGCTAAAAAGGCACAAAAAAACTGCCTGCTGCTACTTTATATTGTACAAGGTATAAAGTAGCTGTGTTTATTTGCTCTCATCAACAGTCTAATTACATTAACAAGGGTATTGCTGCTGTGTAGTAACAAAACATACAAGAGATGAAGGACAAGAAAATGCATACTGAAGTTTGTAAATGCTTAAACATTTGCCAAAGTTTTACTGTCGAAACAAACAAAAAAAGTTGAACATGAATAAAATATCAATCAAAAGCCAACACAAAAAGGAGCACAAAAACAAAGGGGGAATATATAGATTCTCAGACTGTTTCATTTTTTGTTGTTGCTTTTTCCCGTCTGAATTGAGTGAGCATGATGCAATGTTTGGCTCCTTTTGCAGGATAATGGGGTTGGACATGCACACGGCCATGAGGACAGGTCGACTTATTGATGGCCTCGACCCCAGTGACTCATGCAGGTCAATATAAAATGACCAAGGTGCAGGAGTTTCCTCACAGATTCAGTTGGGTGCCTTCGTTCCTGTTGCAAACAATTGCATGTTAGTAATCTCCTTGAGCACTTTAAAACAGCATTAATCTTGCATTTACTTTTTCAGGTTATCCCACTTCTTGGAGTAAACAGCACATGAGCACAAATCCGGGTTTAATCAATATTTTCGTACTGAATTTCTTTGTACTCTGAGAAGAAATTTAGGACTTCCTCACACCATGCGTACGCACAAATGAAGGTTTGACTTTAAAAAAATGTAAAACACACCTTTTAAACTAAATATATATTCAAAACACATTAGTTGAAAAGGGCTTATAGGATTTGTTTTAAACTGTTCATTTAATAATGCATTGGCTAAATGTATTGAATAACCATTAAATTGATGCACTTTCATCCTCGTAAATTATTCATTAAAATATTCTTCTATAACGGCTGAGTTCACAGTCCTAGCTTGCAATGCAGCAGTAAAACTATCCATATTTGTTTTGCATTGTTCATGTGTTCTGGTTACGCAATTGAAAATATAATCTTAGAATTACTAAATATGAATGACTTTTGGTGAGTTTCATCACTTTGGCCCATGTGTTGGCAATATGCCACTGATGGACTTTAATTAATCCAGCCATGTAATTTATCTTGGACTGATCAGGTGGGCCCATCCTTTCATTTTTTATTAAATGTTATCTCTTTTATGCTTCGACTTTAATATCGACAGTCCTTGCCTCTTCCGAAACAATCTTTACCGCCTCCATTATTGCATCTTATTTTTATTTTTTTTAACCACCGTGACCCCCAAGGAAACACTTTGGCAAAATAGCTTTTTGTGGCGGCTATTTCTTCAGGTGTGAATCTCTTCTTTTCTACTTTAGGGAGCATGCTTCTCGATAAACTTCACCGTTGTATTCTTGACACGCCTTGGCAAGTTATCCAGAATCACTGACTCCACCTTTTAATCGGAGCTCACAGCTCAGCAACACAACACAAAAGAGCTGCACAACAACCTGCTATAATGTTTTTTTTTACAGTTCAGTGCACAGTAATTGAAGCAGCCTGGAATGCTTAATAAGTGGGCTGCTTCATTCATTTGCATCTGTTTACAGAAATACTTTTTTTGTGTAAGGAGTGTAAAAGTTTAACCAAAAGTATTTTAAAAGCTACTCTTTTTGTTGATCTGACAGCACAAACCCAACCTAATCCTGGTGTAAACTTGTGTGGTATATAATCTCCCTAAACACATTCTCTGTAGAATGGTCTAAGACAGGGGTTCTCAACCTTCTGCAAGCTGGGCCCCCCCAAAGCTGGGTCATTGCAGTTGGGCCCCCCCACCGACCCTGACAACCCCCCTCCCACGCCCCCCCCCCCACACACACACACACCACCCTACACAGATAGATAGATAGATAGATAGATAGATAGATAGATAGATAGATAGATAGATAGATAGATAATCTATTATTGTTATTATCACAAGGGCTAGGCCAGTGGCGCACCTTTGAGTTGAACATTGGGTTTAGGGTTGGGGTCCGGAAATTTCTTATATTTTAACGTTAAATTCTGGTGCACTTTAAAAGCTAATTATGAGATTGTATCAATGAGACACTGAGGAAATGTTTTTTTTTTTTTTTTTAAATCTCCTTAGAAGAGAAGAAAATAGTAGCCTAAATAGAACATACACAGAATAAATTCTACAATAGGTATACCTGTTATGAAAAAGCTTCACAAAACAAAGTCTATGATCAATGGGAAACACTGCTGTCTGACAACCCAGTTCAGAGAATGTTTCAACTATTGAGTCTTGGATTTGGAAAGTGGCCAGATTTAGCTCAAAATGCTACCTGCGATTAATGTGCTGTGCAGCCTGAACGCGGAGTTGTGTGTGTCTCAGTGGCGATTCCAGGACATTTTGACTGGGGGTGGCCAGGGTGGGCCACAGAGCTAGAGTGGGGTGGCCATCGCACCCTGAATGAAAAGCATGTGATATGCTGTACAACCAATTCAAAGATGATTTATAATCCCAAATGCCCAAATCATGTTAGTATCCATTGTAATGTTTGTCAGAAAACTAAACCCCTGAAGGGGGGTCTGGGGGCATCCCCCCTAGAAGATTTTTTTGGGTTTTTAACTGGTAATCTAAGCATTCTGGCGAAGATAATAAAGGAAAAAGTCAATATTCATTTCAGTTCAGATGAATAGTAAAATTAGCAAGACAACATAACTTGCTAGCAGCCAGATGCCTAACAACTGGACAGAGGGACGGATGACAACTTAGCTTTTGACCAAATATCTTGCTAAAAAAATAAACCTTTATTTATGAAATTCTGCCCTAAGAACATGTTACACTCGCTAACTACAAACTTAATTTTTTTATTCAGATTTCAAAAATCTGCTGGGACACGTGCTCATACACGTGTATGGGTGGCACGCATGTCACAAGCACACTTATGCTGTTTTCAAGACCTTTGCTGACCAGAGACCAGTTCTAGTGGCCACAGTCCTACCATTAATTCAGTACTTGAAAATTGCAAACTGATCTCATATCAGTGGATTGGAGTGTTTGTGTGATGAACTTGGCAACTACCTATCAAAAAACGTAAAGAAAGAAAAAAAATACATATCATCTCTGAACTAGGCTACATATCAGGAAAAAAATTGAAATTACAAAAAAAAAAAAAAAAAAAAAAAAAATTTTTTTTTTCATCCCCCTCGCGCCCCCCCCGGTAGAGTGTCCGCGCCCCCCGGGGGGGCGCGCCCCACCGGTTGAGAACCACTGGTCTAAGATATTACCAACCCCCATTTCTGTAGGAATGTGAGGAATGGGAACACTCAGGCCTATCTATCTCGTCTTCTGCCACGACAATAACTTTTGGACATCATATAATCTACGCAGCCATCAATACACGCGCAGTAATGCCGTCAGCCAAATCAACTAAAACAACGTGCGTAAACCACAGACGGAAGCGACATTACCCATACAAACAATTGTCCTACCTGGCCTTCACGCTACTCCTTGCTGGGGATATCCAGCTCAACCCTGGGCCTACTTCTGTGGATATATCCTCTCCAGTTCAAGCGGCATGGAATACACAAACTGGACCAACGAAACAGGTAGGAACTTGCAATACTTTCCATCTGAAGTTGCAACAGAGACGTGACCATCTCTCTATCCAAACCGTAAACCATGCCAAAATCCTCTGGAATCCTCGCGCTAAGCCGACGGGACTCCTGGGAGGGCATCTGAATGTTCGTAGTATTGTATCCAAGACTGATGAACTTTGCAAGCTTCTGTCAGATTCTAATCTCGACTTTTTAGGACTATCAGAAACGTGGCTAACGGCGAATTCACCAGAATCTGTTTTTGCCGTGCCAGGATATAACATTTATAGACAGGACAGACAAACTGGACGAGGCGGTGGTCTACTTTTATACATTAAGGACTGCTTTCGGAGCACTCGATATGAACTGACAGTGAACTTTGAGTGCCTCGCTGTAACTGTATCATTGTCGGAAAACATGTCCTTTATAATTGTCTGCTTATATCGACCACCGTCAGC